>JAFMOC010000002.1:8825000-8960000 GCA_019802505.1 Corydoras sp. C115
AGAACTCAACACTAACATTGGCAACACTTAAAGATGTCAAACCCATGGAGGGAAATTAAAGTATTTTAGAGTGGCTTCAGGCGCTCAGGTTTGGGATGGCTTGGTATGGATCCATAAATATGTAAGAGGAGCTATAATTTCTTTCTGGCAAATTCAAAATTTTGTAACTCAGTATGAAATTGTTCTGACTGGGACACAAACTCATCACCTAATCATAAGTGTGAATGCACCATCTAGGATTTTCAGTGTTGTAATCTTCTTTCATCAAATTTGATTCATGTTGCTCTACAATTATATAGCTTGGAAAAATGTAATTTAATATAATTGTCTGCAAACCAGAGAGGCTGAACATGTGTTAATTCAGGCATCTTAGACATAGGTTTGTGTGTTTAATGTGCCTGAGGCATGTACTGTGTGTTTGTACACATTAGATGGACATAGACAGGCACAAAGTCTGAGGGAGAGAGCATACCTCTCCCTGCAGGGTGTGTGGAATTTCAACAAATACCTGGCACAGGACTGCCAAAATAGGCAAAAGACGAGAGTTAGAGAAAAAAAAAGACAGCTATATTTTAGCTTATAAACTTAAAATCAATTCACAGAAATATATAGAATGTTTAGATTTTTTTATTCACTTCTGACAGGATGTTGTAATAATTCATTACATAAAATGCAACTAGAGTTTTATCTAAAACCAGAAAGTATGATCACACCATACAGCCCTGTTGTATTAAACTTACACGGGCTACCAGTTAAATTTCACATTATTATTGTAATAGCATACAGTATACAATTCTACTTATTCAGGCTCCACAGTATCTGAGTGAACCCATTTAGTTGTATAACTAAACGCGACCTCAGATGTTGGTTTACTTTTAGCTCCTATAATAAATAAAATTGGCGGCACGGTGGCTTAGTGGTTAGCACGTTCGACTCTCAGCGCTAGGGATTCCCAGTTCGAATCCCCATCTGGGTGGAGTTTTCATGTTCTCCCCGTGTCCATGTGGGTTTCCTCCGGGTTCTCTGGTTTCCTCCCACAGTCCAAAAACATGGATCAAGTCAATTGAGTTCTCAAAATTGCCCCATGTAGAGTATGTGTGCATGAGTGAGTGTGTGCCCAGTGATAGGTTGGCGCCCGAAACGTTCTCCCCTGGATGGGCATGGGGAACCCCACCGCGACCCTAATAGAGGATAAAGCGGAAGATAATGAATGAATAAATAAAATTACTGTTGTTGGAAGACCATTCTATCACAAGGGTCCTCAAGTTTGGCATAGCCTTCCAGTTACTGTTCACGATTCTGAATCACTATCAATCTTTAAAAGTAGTTTAAAAACACATTTATTTAATTTAGCATTTAATTAATTCCCTGTAGGTAAAGGTGTAGATCTCAGGCTTGGTGGTGTTGGATCATCTAGCTCATCATTATTAGAGGTCGTGGTGCTAAAATAATGCTATTCCAGGGATCCCTCTCAACTAAGTAAATTCTGCAGTATTTGCTTATTTTAGTTATGCTACTATAGTCATTTAGGTCACATGCTCACTGTGACAAAAGTCAGACTTACTATGCCTTATTAGCTCTAACTGCTTTTCTTATCTGTTTTATTGAGGTATCATTAGCTCTTAATCCATAATATTGCCACAGCACTGCTGCTACAACAATTACTGGACAGAACCTGGATTTCTGTTAGACGAGCGATGGTGCAGTCCTTCCAGGATGCCCCCACTGAACCTATATGGTTTTTCCCAATTTTTAAAATGGAAACCTGATCACTGCACAGTTTTTACATGGCTGTCCTACACTGTTGATGCTGCCCGGCCACTCAAGAAGGAGTCTCTAATTGTGCCCCTGTTCTCCCAAGGTTTCTTCCTTAAAATACAACATAACAGTGTTTTCTTTTCTTGCCACTGTTGTTTTGGCTTGCTCTTTGGGGGTTCAGGCTCAGAACACTGTAAAGCTGATTTGTAACAATGTACTGTTGTAAAGCGCTATATAAATACATTAACTTGTACATGAAGTGTATACAGGCACAATTTACAATTTCAATCAGATTTTTGTACAAAATATATTGTACTTAACTGAATATAATGAGTCAGCCATTATAAATTGCACCATTTTTTGTCATTGTCATTTTATCATTTTCACTTTTTGTAAAATAACTACAATCTGTGATTGTAAAGCAGTTGTGAAGCAGTAAGGTAAATATGTCTAACAGTGCACAGTGTTTATCCAAAGCGACTTACAAATGAGAACAACACAAGTAGTAGTACGCAGTAGTAATGGAGAAAACCAGCTACACTGTAGAATTATCAAACTTGATGGTCATCTGATCCAGCACCCTCCCCCCTTTTTCTCTTTTTTTTTCACAACAGGTATTTGTTAAAAAGATGCATCTTTAGTATAACCCCTGGCAAAATGTATGGAATCACCAAGTTTTGGATGAGCACTCATTCAGACATTTCATTCTGTAGAACAAACTCAGATCAAACACATAATACAATAATAAGGTAATTCCAAAGTGCAACTTGTTGGCTTTCAGGAACACTGAAAGAAATGAAGAGAAAACATTGTGGAAGTCAGTAAATGTTACTTTTATTGACCAAGCACAGGGAAAATATGGAATCATGAAAAACAGATAAACAAAAGAACATTCAAAATACATCACTAGTATTTAGTTGCATCACCTTTGGCTTTTATAATGGCTTGCAGTCTCTGAGGCATGGACTTGATGAGTGACAAACAGTATTCTTCATCAATTTGGTGCCAATTCTCTTTGATAGCAGTTGCCAGGTTGGGTTGAGATCTGGACTGTTTGCAGGTCATGACCATTGACTGAATGTGTCTGTGTCCAAGGAATGCCTTCACTGATTTTGCCCTATGGCACGATGCATTGTCATCTTGGAAAATTATTTCATCATCTCCAAACATCTGTTCAATTGAAGGGATGAGAAAACTTTCCAAAAGATCAATGTAAATTTGTGCATTGATAGAAGAATTAACCACAATCAGAATTAACCAGTGCTTTAGCCTGACATGCAACCCCATATCATCAAGGAAATTTGGTTGTTTTCATCAGGCAGTCCTCTTCATAAATCTCACTGGAACAGAACCAAAAAAAAAAAGTTCCAGCATCATCACCTTGTCCAATGACGATTCTTGACTCATCACTTTCATCCAGTCATCCACAGTCCATGATTGCCTCTCCTTAGCCCATTGCAGTCTTGTTCTTTTCTGTTTAGGTGTCAATGATGGTTTTCTTTTAGCTTTCCTGTATTGAAATCCCATTTCCTTTAGGTGATTTCTTATTGATCGGTCACATACATTGGCTCCAGCTTCCTCCCATTTATACTTCATCTGTTTAGTTGTACTTTTTTGGTGTTGAAGACAAATGGCCTTAAGTTGTTTGTCTTGACGCTTTGAGGTCTTTCTTGGTCTACCAGTATGCTTGGCTTTAATAACCATTCCATGCTGTTTGTATTTGGTCCATATCTTGGATACAGCTGACTGTGAACAGCCCACATCTTTAGCAACCATTGACTATGGCCTGTTTGAAAGAATCAGGAAAAGTACTAGACGTGAGAGAGGAGTTAATGTTGTGCTGGTGTGATAGAGGAGGCGATGGATTGGAGAAGGTGAGATGAGACGGAATCAAGGGGGCAAGTAGTCGGGTTGCTGGCAAGAAGAATTTTGCAAATGTCAGATTCTGAGACAGGGGAGAAGGAGGAGAAGGTTGGTTGGCTGGATGTGTGAGATGTAGTGTTGTGGAATTGGGGGGGGAGTATGAAAGAGTTTGCTGATAAGATTGCCCTCACTCTTATCTGTGAAGAAAGTTGCAAAGACCTCCACTGACAGAGAGGTGTTGGGAGGAGGACATTATTAGAAAAGAAAGTAAAACAAAGTAAAGTGGGGCTTACGATGTATATAGAGAATATATTGTAACTGGTAAAATAGAAAAGAACTGCATAAACTCTTTAAAATATTTTTATTGCTTTCCTATTGTAGCCAGAGAAAAATACAAATAAATGACCGTGCAGGTATCACTAGGCAGATTCACACACATTTACACCTTGGGCAATATAATTTCTGTTATTCTGATTTAAATTTCTTTGTGAAGCCCATGTCAACACCGAGAGCACATGCAAATTCCACACTAAATGTTGCTTTAAGGTAACTTTACTACCCATAAAATATATCAGCAGTTGTATAATTTGCTTAAACAATATTTTACTAAATTGTACTAATTTATATCTTCAAATACGTGACAATAACATAAATATAACAGTGATAAAATAAGGATAAGCATCTTGTTTGCTGGTGTCTTTACAGAGAGGGTAAAATTTCAACAAACAGCAATCGGATATACAGGTGCCTCAGACCTTAAGAACACATCATAAAGGAACATCTTAATGATTAGGCCATTGAAGAATTATAACAGACAGGAAAAGACTCAATAAGGCCTTTAAATTTTCAAATGCCCTTGTGGTTTACCTACATTATGTTAATTAATTTTCTGAAAGCTTAGACTGTCCTCTGACAGATTTCCCACCTGTTTGACTACGTCTGAACTGCAGATTTAATTAAATGGGCGGACACTTTTTTCATGTAACAAATGGTTTATTTCCCTTCTTGGCTGATTAATGGAAGTTAAGATGAGTTATTGACCCACCATGCCCACTGATGCAGACATTCACTTTCTGTCTCAGCTAATTTCCTAAAGCTAAGTCTTATTTAACTGAGCTCAGGATTTCTATGTTTATATTTGCTACCTAAAACATATGTTGATTAATGAACTCTCCTTTATGCATTGCTGCTGTGTAATTAAAGGGAAAAAATGTGTCATATAATGCATAAAACAGATTTTAAACAGGTTTAGTGGACTATAATATACATATACATTTAATATAGAGATTTAAACCAGGCTCAGACAAATACATCATAATTAGTGAAGATCTAAAAAACATAAAAGTAATCTGTAATCTGTAATGCTATTTTGTATCTAGACTTTTCTTTTTCTTTTTTCACCCATGTGAATTGCAATTTTGGTCACAGTCCCTTTTTTTGCCATGGATTAAAGAGTAAGACATTTGCGCCTGGCACCAGGGCCTCGCCAAA
This sequence comes from Corydoras sp. C115, assembly GCA_019802505.1. Classification (NCBI taxonomy): domain Eukaryota; kingdom Metazoa; phylum Chordata; class Actinopteri; order Siluriformes; family Callichthyidae; genus Corydoras; species Corydoras sp. C115. Next base: position 8,830,113 of record JAFMOC010000002.1, read on the forward strand.
ACATTGCATATTGTAGGCTCTTTTCTGTTTTGTCCTTGCATCCTACTGGTTGGCTTGTGTCAGTTTGTGAGCAGGGAAGCAGGGCTTTCATGTATGCTGGCCCAGATGTGTCACTGTTTCGCATGTACTCCTTCACTCTGTGCCCCAGTTCACCACACTGTCAGCACACTGTTTTGCGCATCGTTCGCTATAGCCGCTGTACTTTGCTCTGTCTTCGGGTTAGCAGCGTGGTTAATAAAAATTGAGCTCGACGCGCTCCGCCTCTGTAACTACCATCTTTAAAGAGTCCGGTGATGCCATTTGGAGATGCTGCTTTAATTTGTTGGGTGTCAGTGCTATCAAGTGTTCCACTGCCAGTTGCACCAGCCAGACCTCAGGAATGTCGGGTAGGCCTGTTGTACTACCCACTTCCGCCACCAGTGTTCTGACTCTCTTGCCTCATCGCCGTTTCTGCTGGTTGTTGACCTCTTAGCGCATCCTTGAGTTTGGCCAGGTTGAAGGGGGAAGTTCCACAAGCACACTCAGCGACACTCCCTGTAGAGCCAAGCTTAGGTAGGACCCCGCGTCCTCCGTCTTCTACTGGGCGTGCTGCACCACAATCTCAAGCAGCACCTTGTATTCCTCCCAGTCCGCCTCTCCATCATAGCTGGGCAGTTGGTCACAGTATGATGCGTTGGTCACAGAATTTATTTTGTATTTATTGTGTAATATTAGTATTTATTTTTATTTCAGCTAAAATACCAAAAAATGTGTGATAATACATGTTCTTGTCTAGCACAATTTGTGAATTTGTACATAGATGTTTTTGTTTGTTAGTCTGAAAAGTCTCAATGGAGTGGTTATCAATTGAATAGGCTGTAGCACCCCTTGTTACCCTTAATGGGATGAGCAGCTTAGAAAGTGAATTAATGGAAACATTTTAGCCATATAAATGTATCAAATTAGAACAGCCAATACAATGCAAATTGTCTTATATTTTATTATATATATATATATATATATATATATATATATATATATATATATATATATATATATATATATATATATATATATATATATATATATATGTATGTATATGTATATGTTTATATATATATACATAGCTTTAACATGTGCCACACTATATATTGGAAGTGAAGAAATATGAAATGTTGATTTTATATCTTTTTTTATCTTATTTGACCTATACAGACAGATATGATATATATATATATATATATATATATATATATATATATATATATATATATATATATATATATATATATATATATATATATATATATAAACGTTCAATCTTTGACATCCTCCAACATCCTCCACTTAATGAACTACTGTATTTACCCAGTTTAGGGACGACTGCCCTCTAGTGCTTATTCGACGCAGTTAAGATAAGATAAGATAAGATACATTTTATTGTCATTGCACATGTGCAACGAAATTTGAGCAGCAAATAAACAACAGTGTAAATAAAAGAATAAAAAGTTTTAAAATTTATATATATATATATATATATATATATATATATATATATATATATATATATATATATATATATATATATAATTTTAATTATATATATTTTCATATAAATGATACATGTTTTCATTAATTCACTTTCTAAGCTGCTCATCCCATTAAGGGAAACAAGGGGTACTACAGCCGATTCAATTGATAACCACTCCATTGAGTCTTTTCAGACTAACTACAGAGAATGATCAACACAGCCCGGGTGGGGTTGGGCAGTGGACAGACGATGATCTTCTGGGCTGTGTTGATCATTCTCTGTAGTGCTTCTCCTTTAGTATTTCTAATTGATTATCTGAATCTGAGTGGGATTTTTGTAAGACAAGACAACAGATTGCTTTAAATTGTAATTTTCTGTGTTAACATATTTAGATGTAATATGTTATGCAGTGTATGTTATGAATAGAAGTAATTGAATTCAGATTTAACCCCGCCATCTTTCTCTTCAATAAGCCCCTGCCTACAGAGAATTTTCCATTGATCAATCTCATCCACTTTTTTTTAGCTCATGTGATCTAAAGGAGAATGATATGCTATCAGAAAACTGAAAGCCGTTTTCCTGCACAATTATATGAATTTGTTAAAACTGTCTAGAAGTATAAATGTAAGTATGTATAAAGTCTGATAATCATTTACTTTGTGTGCTATATCAAAAAAAAGGATTGGTATAGTATTGTATTAATAGGTTTTCATGTATTCTATAGTTTTGATATAACAGGGTTTAAAACTATGAGTAAGACCAGGTAACACTGCTTCTTCTGTTCTATTTTATAAACAGCAAGCTGTGTTTTATTATTGCTATGATGTAAATGTGCCTATACAACAATAAATCATTGTCACTGGTTATTCTAGTATAATGTACACTCTAAATAGCAAATCTTCAAACTTTAATTCATATTTTTATGAATAAAAATGTTGTGTTTTCAGTGTATCTATCAATCATATCTAGCTTTTAATTGATTAGAGTATTTTGCTTTTCAACTTCAAGAGAGAGGGACAAACAGACAGACAGACAGAAAGAGAGAGGCAGAGAGAGAGAGCAAGAGTGAGAGCGAGAGAGCGGTCTAGATGCAGCGGCTGATTTTGTTGTCAGACGAATATTGGAAAACTGAAGCAAGAGTTTGAAACATCAATCTGTATTTTATGTGCATATGGATATCTAGGATGTTTTCTCAAAGTGTACCGTGATGGTGAGTCTTATATTTTTTTGTATTAACTGCTTAACTGACATATTAATATGGAAATATATAACAGAATGTTCAATTTAATGGCAAAATTTTGGCACCTTAGTGAAACTAAATGTGTTATTTAAAAAAAAATAATAATAAAATGTTAACACATCCTTCCCAAGAAGCAAAATCTAATCCATGTTTTTTTTGTTTTTATACAAAATTGCATAAAATAACATTACAATGATAAAAAATACAATAACATAAAATATTTAATATATTAAATATTTGTAAATTATGTTTTTTTTTCCTTAGGGATGTGTGTATATATATATATATATATATATATATATATATATATATATATATATATATATACACACACACATATATACACACACCCCTAAGGAAAAAAAAAAATTTTTTATATATATATATATATATATATATATATATATATATATATATATATATATATATATATATATATATATATATATATGTATGTTATAGACAAACTGTAATCAAATGCTCATAAAAGCAGGCAGGCAAATTCAGTAACTATTTATTACTATAATGACATTTTATTGTAAACACATTAAAAGTGTGAGATAAATTGGTTATCTGTAGGATTTTAGTTGAAAGTGAAATGCATATAACAACAAAGGTAATACAGAAAAATGTGGGTGATTAATTGTATGGCTAATGAAAATTACATGTCATACATAGGTAAATAAGAAAAAAAACTGATGTATAAACTGATAATCCTAATAGTCCGGAGATGTTATATATATATATATATATATATATATATATATATATATATATATATATATATATATATATATATATATATATATATATATATATATATATATATATATATATATAGACACACACACATTAAGCTATGTTTATAGTAAGTGCAATGTTTTCATACTCTAGTGACTTTATCATGAGTTTTCCATACAGTGTATCAAAGACAGTATTGTAAGAACCACTACCATTATCTTCCAATATTTAAGTAAGTACATTTTTCTATATTTATTTTTAGATGTTGATGAACAATTTATCAAGTCCATATTTCAATACAAGTGATTATTGCTATCAAGCGCCTGTCTTGGATCATTTAGATGACCCTAATTTTAGTTAGTTAGTTACTAGTATATTTAGAAAGAGCTCTCTTGATATCACGACAGCCACTATAAATGTGGAAACTCTAAGTATCTCAAGTACTCAATATTATCTAGAGGTTATGACAAAGTGCATTGCTATGTCTTGTAAGGTTTTAATGTACATTCCATAAATGTTGATTTAAGTTTTAAATTGCTACTTAGGCAAAGGGTAAGGTATGCTAGCTTGCAGATTTACTTATTTATTTATTTATTTTCATTTGGTTTTACATTTGTTAAGAAGTATTGCAATGCCATACTTATGTAGTGATAGTACTTAATAACTAATAATGTTAAAAATTCATTCAAATTTTTACTTCAAATCACCATTTACATTTTAATACTTAACAGAGAACGATACAGAAACGTGGACTAACAGAATGAGACCATGTGAACATATTGATGTATGGGAACATTCAGCAGCTGAGGTTTGTACCACAGAGGAAGTGATGGTAGTATTGACTTATGTGACAAAATTTGGGCTGGCCAATTCCTGATGTGAAATTGTTTGGTTTGGATTCCTGCTATTCTTGTTTTCATCATTTTTTGCGTATGTTTTTTCTGTTTATTTTTATTTATTTATTTTAAGGTAGATAAAGAGTTTATCTGGGGCTTACTCAAGGGCAATGGAATTATATTAAGAGCGACTTTAATCTGCTGGCATAATACCTGACATGGTCAAGTAATCAAAAGCAAGGTAAAATTGAGAGAAAGAATTATTTGTTAAAATCCTAGAATAAGCAATTATGATATACAGAGAGTACATGACACATACATTTTAGAAAATGTAACCTACCATAAATTTAAGACAATTTCATACATTTTTATTATTTTTTCCTATAAATTCCACTTTTAATATATGCAGTATACCAATAATATAATTCTAATGTGCATTTTTATTTATCTGACTGTTTTTTTGTTCTGTATAATAATTTTTTTTGTCCAAAGATAGAAACGATTTTATACCTGAATTTAGGGCGTAGTTCAATCCTGTCATGGCTTTAAAAAAAACAGGCATGGCTTTAATGAGTTTATTTGATTAAACGCCACACAATGAAAAAAAAATATCATAAAAGTGTTGAAGGACTATTGGTCATATGAAGCCAACCTATGTTGCTTTTTGAAGAGTATTTTTAGAAGACACATTTGAGTGATTAACACTGTTACTATATGTCATATGTATTTAGTTCATAACAACAATGAAATGTAACACAATCTTTTTTTTCATAATTCTGAAAAGTGAGAGGAAATATCTCCATGATTCCATGACTCACCCTGACACATCTGTCCAAACATAACAGACAAATAAGCAAATAATAAAATAAAATAATAATAGAAATAATAATAATAATAATAATAATAATAATAAAATATAGTAATACAGTAAAGTAAGACATTGACAAATTTTGAATATTTTAATATTTCAATGTATCAGCGTCATGCATTATATAAAAATAACAAATTCAACCTATGCACATAGTGAACATACATTTTAAGAAAAAAAAAACATAATTATGTAAATCAGAGCTGACTATCATATAACCTACATATATAGGGTTGAAAATTTCATTATTACATCAAGCATCTGTGTGTGTGTGGGGGGGGTGTGTTTGGATATTTGTGTGTGTGTGTATGTGAGATAGCGAGAGAGAAAGAGAAAGATCAATGGCAATGGCAGACAGGAATAAACACACAATCAACAGACAGATGGTTAAAGCCCTTGTTTTTAAAGGTCAAACTCTGGGTCCATAGGCTATATAAAAGTAAGTAAGCTAGTCAAATCAGGCTGTAAAGCATTTGGCGTTTAATCTGATTCTATGTGTATGTATTGCAGATACAATTGTGCTAATGTTTAAGTTTCTCAAGTAATATTAAACTTTACACTATGTTACAATAATTTTCATCTAATCAATTTGCAAAGCTGAATGACAATGAAGGACAGCGGCAACTTAAAAAAAAATACCAACTGTTTGATCAAGATTAAGTCTATAGGATGATATTTTAATAGAATTAAGTAATAATTCACATCCCTGCCATTTGTAAGCTAATTTAATCAGTGGTTTAAAGTCTTTGAATAGAAGTAAATAATGTGAGTAAATATGAGTAAACTGTCACTATTAAACAAATGTATACTCTTTTGAATATCAAGTTAACATTTCTTGCATTTTCGTGTAATAATAATGTAATGTAATGTAATGTAATAATAATAATAATAATAATAATAATAATTAATTAAAAATAATGTTGGTTTTGTAATTCATCCTAGGGCCAACTGAAAACTGCCCAATTTAGTTCTCTTTAAACAAATGAGTCCTATTGATGTACATTTGGAATTTATTTGTAAAATTTGATCTTTTGCATAAATAATTTTATTTACATAAATTAGTTTACGTAAGTCTAGTTTTCTTAGTTTTGTTCTTGTTGCAGACATGCATTAATTGTTAGAAGGTAATCATTAAATGTAGTTGTTTGTTCCTGTGCACAGTTACTTATATTTGTTTATTTTTGCTTTATTTATTATTCAAACAGTTCAGATAAAGCCCAAGTGCATGAACTGACATGGATCAGATTATATAAATTTTATATATATTTTTAAAAGAATCTAAAATTAGCTAATGTCATTAATGGGCTCATTTAAAGTGCAACAAATAACAGTTTTGTGAAAAATATTGATTGCTTCCTGCATGTTCCCATTTTCTCACTGATTGCCCTTTTTAGCATCTCTGGCCTCTTTTTCTTGGGTTGTGTCTGTTTCTGTATTTAATATCAGCTTATTAGATGTAATGACAAATACTACTCTGATTATAGATACTCAGATATCGACATGAAGTTTTCGCATGTTGAAATAGAAGCATGAACTTCAATTGGTTTGGACCTCCTTGATTCATTAGATACAAATTACAAATTAATATGCTACTTTTTTAACATTTAACATTTAAGATGTTTATTTCAAGAAGCTACTCCTGTATTATGATACTAATACATTTTTATAAATTTCTTTAAAGGTTTTATCTTCCACTCAACACAAAGGAATCCATTTGAAGTGCAACAGAAATACGAACGGAATTTAAATAGTCCAAAATAACCCTTCCTCCAAAATGTTGCTGTTTAGAAATACCATTGATATCTAGAAATACCATTGATACCTATTTGAAGGTAGAAAATTGGGTGCAATTCCACACTTTGACTGAAAGAGGCAACTTTTTTCCCCTACTAGGATGTAAGTAAATTTTCAGTTAATTTGTATATATCCCCATCATGAAAAAACATTGTATATACTATATGGCATTTAATTATTTTAATTGTTGATATTGTTTTTAGGTTTCATATTTGAGTCACTCTACTGCAAGCCTCATATCCCATGGCTCTCCTATATTCAACTATATACTGTATGAATCACTTTCCAGTGTGCTTTTTAAAAAAAAATAATATTCACTATTTTCAATATAACACATACATATTTGTATCCACAGATGCTCCAATGCTCCCATAGTGCCTGAACATGGGAGCTGCACGTGTGAAGCGACGCTTTAGTGCAGTGGTTGAAACCCCACTTGATGAGGAGGAAGTAATGCAACTGGCTCAGAATGATGATGTTGGGATTATTCCTTCCCTCAGCTACAATGGAGAACTTTTGAACCTACCACAAACCAATGGGGGGAATGGACGGCATGCTGAGTGGAATAAAGGTGAGGGTGATGAGGATATTTACAGTAAAAAAAGTGAAGAAGTAAGAGGACAGAGGAGATTGCGCCACAGTTCAGACCATGAATGTGTCATAAGGACAGAGTTAGACTGGGAGCAAACTGAGAGGACTTGTCCCACATCTACAACTTTCAGCTTGCCACATTACAGTCAGGCTCGCAGCCGATTCGTTGGCAAAGATGGTCGCTGCAATGTAACTTTTGTGAACATGAACAAGAAAAGCCAGCTGTACCTTACTGACCTTTTCACCACTTGTGTAGACATTCGCTGGCGCTGGATGCTGGTGATCTTCTTCCTCTCGTTTTTGCTGTCCTGGCTTCTTTTTGGATTGATTTTCTGGTTAATAGCAGCCATGCATGGTGATCTAAGTCTCCAAGCATCGATCTCTATTACTCATTCTTCTTCCAACTCTTCAACCTCTATGGTGCCATTAGAGCCTGATGAGCCTTGTTTCCAGCAAGTGAACAGTTTCATGGCAGCCTTTCTTTTCTCTCTGGAAACACAAACTTCTATAGGATATGGCTTCAGGAGTGTGACTGAGGCTTGCCCCCTGGCGGTGCTTGCGGTCGTCTTGCAGTGCATTGTGGGCTGCATCATCGACGCTTTCATCATCGGGGCGGTCATGGCCAAGATTGCCAAGCCCAAGAAGCGCAATGAAACGCTGGTGTTCTCAGAAGTGGCAGTGATAGCTATGAGGGACGGAAAGCTCTGCATGATGTGGCGAGTGGCAAATCTGCGCAAAAGCCACCTGGTGGAGGCTCATGTTCGAGCACAGCTACTGAAGGTAAGATAAGCTGGAAACAAGTGGAAAAGGTCAATTAATCAACTTTATATTATATATAACTTCTTGTTTGTACACTTATTCTTCTACTTTCTGTTATATACTTTTCCATTTTTGCATACCATATATACACTGTTCATTTATAGTATGTATTCAATGTTGAATATACATGTTTATATATGCACTGTAGAGTTCTTCTTAGTCCCTTTTACTATGTGAAGTTAAAGTGTAAATGATGGATTATATTCAGAACCTTATTGACAATGACATGGTGGTAATGTTTTAATGTGTTGCTCTGGTTTGAGTGAATCAGACACAGTAATGCTGCTTGGCATTTTGTTTCAACTAACTATCAAACACATTCTATCAAACACATTCATTTTATGGATTTACATTAAAGATGTAAAATCAGAGACAGTAGAATGGGAATTGTAGCACACTTTGTTTTTAGTCATTCTTCATCAATGCAGGATGCTGGTGACTGATCATTGTTAGGGATTTGACTATTGTAGTCCAGCAGTGTTACTGAGGTGTTCAAAAACTTTAACCACAATGCTGTGCCTAATTAGTATCTATACCAACTAAAGACCATATAAACTAAAGAACAAAACTAACATTTGGCAAGATTCAATTATTATTTAAAATAATGGTGTTGTCAAAATATCTATTAATTAGTTGGTCATAGCTGAGATTAGAATGTAAAACTACATGTAATAGAATTGGAAGAAATTTAACCGGTTATTGTTGTGCCTGTCTGAGTGTGGAAAGACTGATAATGGATAATTATGTCTGCACATTTTTAATAACCAATAAAATAAATTGTTGAATAGTGTGCTAAATATGACCACATAATATGAAAAGATGAATTGCAAGAGATTTTACTGTAGTATTTTAATGACCCTATGAACATTTGAGCAGATAGTTATAAACGCCAAGATAGTTTTTTGCACATTTTCAATAGTTATAAAAATAGAAAATAGTTAATAGAAAGTCATTTTAAATAGTCTTATAATTTTGAAAACAAAATATAAAAAAATACATTTAAACATATAAGAAGCTCACTTAAGTCTTGTCACTAAAGACAGGATATAAAAATATGTAGGGGTGCTGGACCAAGAAAAAAAGTTTGAATGCTAAATGTATGTGTTCTTCTACTTTTAATGCAGTTAAAATGCAGTTACTTCTTAATGCAGTTGTTACAATGCGCCATCCATTGCGCATTGTCGCACTGCACATAGTCGCACAGAGTGAGGCGCCCAAACGTATAGTATAGAGCCAGACGACCAGGTAAGCATGCAGGTGTGTTTATTAAAAGAATAGGCACACAAAAAACAAAGGAATGGGCAATGTGTAACGAAAGTAAATGCTGGTTTGGAGAAAGAAGGAACACATGGGGCCTAAATACAAACCGAAACCAAACACGTGACCAGACACTAACCAATACCCAACCGCAGTTACTTAACTAAAATGAGGGAACCAAAGCAGGGGCAAAAAGCAATTCAACCGAAATGAAAAACATGTGAGGAGTGGCCTGGCACTCCTAACAGCAGTATAACATTATTTGACCTCAGAACACTTTTTGAGTTAAGTGAAACTACTGATTTTTATAGTGGACACCCTGCTTCAATAAACAGCTTTTAGAAGATAATCTGGCAATAGTAGTGTAGTGAACAAAGTACAGTCTGGTTAATTTACAACTGTAAATGTGTTTTATTTAATTTGAAGTTAAATAAATGCTAAATGTTAGACATGTCTTTAGTTTTGAAGGAATCTTTGCAAATCATAGTAATCAAAGTAGTTACTTTACACAAGGTCACTCAGAAATAACACACTTCCAGAAACTCATACAGTAGACTGGACATGCAGATTGACTGGGAACCAAACCACTAGAAAACATGAGTGGTGGTGTCATCTTTAAAAGCTAAAATGATGTTTTGCATGTGTAATTTACACATACTTTTTCAATGCATATAACTAAATGTTATTTGGAATTATATAGTTATAGAAATATAATATGGGCATGGAGTAGCTCTGATTTTCTTAACTTGCTTTCTAATTGTGGGAAGAAACCATAGTTCCTGAAGGAAATCCACACAGACAAGGGAAGAATATGTAAAACCAACACAGAAAGGACATGGGCCTTTTACTCTTTTGTTAGGTAACTCTTTTACTCTGTTGTTGTGAGGTAACTGTGCTGTCCACTGAGTCATGTTGTTATCAAATTAAAAGCTCCATTGCTTTTTTGAGAAACATTAAAAGCAGAAAAAAATATTAAAATGCTAAAATCTATTTTTTCATGTTTACTGCAGCCAAGGGTGACCCCAGAGGGGGAGTTTCTACCTTTGGACAACATAGACATCAATGTAGGATTCGACACAGGAACTGACCGGATCTTTTTGGTGTCTCCGTTGACCATTTTACATGAGATAAATGAGGAGAGTCCTTTTTATGATATGGACCAGAAGATGCTGGAATCAGATAAAGAATTGGAGGTGGTGGTTATTCTGGAGGGCATGGTTGAAGCTACTGCTATGACAACACAATGTCGCTCCTCTTACCTGGCATCTGAAATTATCTGGGGTCATCGCTTTGAGCCTGTGCTCTTCTCCAAGAAAACTGGCTACCGGGTAAGTTAAATTATAGGTCTGATGCACATAGTTAAAGGTAGACTGTCTGTTCTCTATATATTTTTTTTCCTTCTCTAGGTGGACTACTCTTATTTCAACAAGACATACCAAGTCTCTGACACACCATCCTGCAGTGCCAGAGAGCTTGCTGAAAAAAAGTATATTATGGGCTCCCGTTCCTCATTTTGCTATGAAAATGAAAAGGCTTTGCAACTCTCCTCCTCTGCTCCTCCCTCCCCCAGAATCATCTCTTTATCCCCATCTCCACCTTCTTCAAGAGCTCTCCTTACTCCAAGAAGGAACTCCTTCAATTAGGACTCCAAAATATACTGACCTCATGACCCCCACCAATACAAGGTGTTAAATCACAGATCAAGAGGAAACTATGATCATAAAGAGTGGATGAAAACAGATGTTATGATATTAAGGGGAAAAAACATTTTAAATACAGATAAAAAAAGATGTAAGAAAACTCAGAAGAGAGGGAAACTAAAAAATAACAATGTGTCAATCTGATATAAAAGTTAAGGGAATGAAAAACCTTGCCCCTTGTTTGAATAGTTCTTACCAAAGTCTTATTATACTTTACCATAACTATTTAATAGCTGATTTATGAAGTTAATTTTGCAGTCCAGTTAAAGGTCATTTAAAGAAGTACATAAGAATTTTATTTCAAGAGATGCATAACACTGGAATTTTGGAGAGTTAAGAAACAGGGTAAAGAAAGAGGGGGAAATGATACTGGGCAAGAATAAGAGGGCTCCTTTAGCTGAGGAGAGTTGCAAATCTGATCCATTTGGCTGACTGGACATGGCAATCTTTCAGTTAGTCACACTGCCCTAATCATGGTTACAATAATAAAACTTGGAACATACAACAAAAGTCTTTTCATGACTACTGTGTATAATGCAATGCAACTGCTGAAATGTTGTGCTCTCAGATAAAGTGATATAATACAGGACCACACTAAATGTGCACATATTAAACAATTGAGTGGAAAGTTCAATAGTGGTGGAGATGCCATAGGAGGCATAATTGTACATTGCACATATAAATATGCAATAGAAGTACAACTGTAGGTAAGTATGTGTAACTACAATCACCGTATGTTCATATATCACTGTGCTGTTTTTGTTTTGCCCATTCTTAGTTAATGGAACAGAACTTTATTTGCTAGAATTATTGCCACTTACTTTAGATAAAATAAAAAATGTATTAATGAAACCTTATCATTTATACTGACAGTTTTTTGAAAAGATTAATTAATTATTAAACATTTTGTAACAGTGAGTGAGTTACTTATTGAACAGTCTGTCTTGTATCAGGATGCTATGCTTCATGTTAGAACGTGTATGAATTCAAACTATTAAGCTTAGTAAGTATTGTTTTTCATTAGTAGAGTTATAACTGCCATTTAGAAGGAATTTATTAGTTAGGTTTGTAAGGCACATCTCTACATGTGCCACCCAAAAAGACTAAAATATGTTTTGCTGTACGTCGGAAAATCTCAACTAAGCTAAGAAAACCAACAGTCTTTTGTTTTCTTTGGAAAAAATCTAGTCAAACTCGTTTGTGTGCAGCAGTAACCTTTCTGTTGTTTTTTTGACTTGAACAAACATCCCATGGTATTTCAGTTTTCAATGAATGGTAGATGTTTACTGCACTTTATTCTTCATAAGCTTTGGCTGGCATATCTATTATAAACCCTTTGTTAAAAATGTTAAAAACTTACATTATTAACCAAATTGAAATTTGTCACTACTAGTTTATTCTATTATAGAGTTTTTATGTGAGTATTAATTTGTTAATTATCCAAACATGTGTTAATTGAATGTATGTTTACAGATTTGTAAAAGTACAGCTACAATATGGGCTATGTTTAACTTTAATCATCTGGTTGCTGGTTGTTATCTTTGTCAAATTTCTCATAGACAGTTGGTAATTAAGAGCAGAATTTATGTTAATGTTGGTTTAGCAGGTGTTCCTTATCAAAGTCAGTCTGTATATATAATTGCATGTGTGTGTTTGTGTGTCTGTGTTGAATATGCTTGTTTCTAAATTTATACTATACCCACAAAAATACTTTAATATTTTTCACTGGACAAAAATATTTTATCAAAATAATCAAAACAAACAAATAAATCAAAACAAATAAGTCCATAATTATAAGTTATATGTAATAAATGTATGTGTAATGCAAAGATTTTGATGGTATTGGTTATATATGTTTTCTAAACATCTGAATAGTTATTATTTCTCCATAAACCTGCCACATCCAGGAACTGTTCACAAGATTTCTGCTAGGGGAGTCAAAATGATGATCTGAAGAGTTGTCAGGGAGCCAAAAACCACTTGAAAAATCTTTAGAAAGATATGGAATATGGCATGTACAGTTGATTCAAAGAAAACAATGCAATCAACTGCCATCTTTACACACTCACTGCACAGGACTTATTTGTATAAGAAAAAAAAATATGTTTTTGTTTAAAGTTTGCTGCACATCATTTGAAAAAGCCTATAGAATGAAAAGTGTAGTCTGGTAGAATCAGACCAAAATTAAACTTGTTGGATGTCATTAAACACAGTATGTTTGGAAGAAAAATTGCACTGTACATCACTCCAAAAACACCACGCCAATAGTGACGTTTAAAGGTGGGAATATAATGGTGTGGGGCTGTATCTCAGCATATTGTACTGGCAGACTTCATACGATTGAACAAAAGATAAGAATAAGAATAGTGAATTAGAGAGTTTTTGATAAAAAAGACAATGATCTCAAACAAAGAAAACAAAAAAGCAAACTCTCAAATCGTTTCAGAAAAAATAAGATGATAGAATGTACCAGTCAAATGCATGACTTTTAGAATTTAAAAATCTATGAAGAGATCTGTTTTAATAAAAGAGTTAACAGTTTTGAAGACAGTTTGTGTGGAAGAAAAGGCCAAAATCACTGGAACAACCGATTAGACTAGCTTCTTCACAAAGAAGGCATCTTAAAACTGAAATTATTGACAAATGTTTTTCTACAAATTGTTAAATATATTTCAGGAATTTTATTAAAATATTATTTTTGTGTTGGATATTCTTACACTTATTTTATGGTCTTATTTGTTTTGATTTTTGTTGTATTAGGATGTACTTGAATTGTTACCAGTGAAAATTATTACTTCAATACTATATGATATTTGCCAGAAATTTATATGGATGTTTCAAGTTAATTTCTCAGGTCCCATCAGCAACTTATTGATTGTCATTTAGGATGTGTTGACTTTGTTGATCATCAAAAGAGCCTTTATTAATCTTGCCATTCTTAGAAACACATTTTTTTTTATGAAAAACATCCCCCTCTCTGGGTAATGCTTGCACATTTTTTATCAGCTCAAGTTTTGTGCAAAGACCAGTATTTATACACATATATATTTAAGTAATGTGTGTATGTGTGTGTATATATATATATATATATATATATATATATATATATATATATATATATATATATATATATATATATATATATATATATATATAGTTCATGTGTTTCTGTCTGCTAATGTAAAAGTAGCTAGTCTTTTAGTGCAATGTGACTCTTTATCATGATTCACAAATAAACAACTTTTTAAATACAGAAAAATTCCAAAGTGCTTTTTGTTATCAACTAAAATGATGTTAAACACATCCAAATTGTTCAACAAGCAAAATCTCTGTTGACCAGTGAGCATACTGTCTTAAAGTCATTCTTAAACTAAGCAGACCTATTGTAAGAACAAGATTATTTATCAATGCCTAAATTCTTGGCTCATTTGGTGCTAATTTTATAGGCACAGCAACATAAGTGTTCGATTGGGGATATAACCAAAGATATAATTACATTAAATTACATTTTTGGTATAGAGTGTGCAAATATCATCAGTAAATTCAACTTCTGCACAAATGCTTATCATAAGTACAGCTAGTTCAAAATGTGGTACCCTGTTGCTTTTTAATGTATGTAATATTATAATCAATAGCATATTATCAGCATTTTATTTGTCTTGTACTGGTTCATCAGGTGGGTTGTCTATTGAGTGTTTCCTAAATGTTTAATTATGGCATATCTTACTGATATTCCCAACCAGTACAACAATGTTGTTGTTAATAATAAAAATGAATAACAATGCTACTATTACTACAAATAATACATTTTCTACTAATATTAAGGTTATTGTTAATATGTCAGTCAATCAAATTTATTAACTTTATATACAGTATTTCCTTCTATTTATTTCAGTCTGTAGTATTGTTATGACAATATAGTGGAATGTATTTAAAAATACATTATGTAAACAAAGAGGTACAAACTGTTTAAATAAAGCTTTCATTAATAGATGGTATAATGCCATTTATTGAATTAATGACAATGTGTTCTTTTTATGTGTGGGAAACCAAGTTTCTTTCAGCATATTTTTTGGTTTGTAATTACATCTTGATACAATAGCATTAAATAATAACAATGTTCTCACATGACATGCAACTCATTATAGTTCCACTCACACACTGTTATGGCTTTGCAGTAAAAGAAAGAATAAGCTTAATAATAATAAATAATGGGTGTCACGGTGGCTTAGTGGTTAGCACGTTCACCTCTCAGCACTAGGGATTCCCGGTTCGAATCCCCATCTGGGTGGAGTTTCCATGTTCTCGCCATGTCCGCGTGGGTTTCCTCCGGGTTCTCCGGTTTCCTACCACAGTCCAAAAATATGGATCAAGGTCAATTGAATTCTCCAAATGACCCAATATAGAGTGTGTTTGTGAGCGATAGGGTTGTGTGCCCCCCCCCTCCCCCAGCACAACCCTAGTAGAGCATAGAGCGGAAGATAATGGATGGACAGATAATAAATAAATAATTCTTAATAATTCCGCTTAATCTCGCGGTGGTTCCCCATGCTGATCCAGGGAGAACGTTAGGCTTAGAACCTTCCATGTTTTTGGTCTGTGGCTTGGCATGGATCTACATGGAACTACAAAAGAAACAATTGACCATTTTAGGAGTGATAAATAATAAAAACAGAACTTCACAGTGAGCAGTTTATTCTCTATTCAATTTCCTTCCCAATGGTAGATGTATCAGCCTACAATGCAGCTATAATGAGAACTGAAATCATCTATCATTAGAATGAGAGCAAATTGCACAGATGTAGGATTTTTCGAAAGGATCTTGGCAAAGCAGTTCATCCTCCCTATCCAAAGCTGATCCCAATCACCTCAGTTTCTGGCAGCTATATCCATGAGACTGAAGATTCAAGATAGTGTCTTACCACAAACAGCCAATCGAACTATGAATCAAACAGGTGCAGGTGATGGCAAGAAGAAAAGCTGACAGGACTGCTACCTTAACAGAATTGTAAAATCAGCACCACATGTATCTCGTGAAGGAAACATATCTGCAGAAATCACAGACACAGATATTGTGTTCAGCTTGTGGTGAGCAATGAAAAATTTAAGATTTTAGAAACTACAAAATCCAAAGAAAATATTTACACTGCATTACTTCTAATTCTCATATATTACTCATAATTTATTGATATATACACCATAGGCTTAGTGGCTTAGTGGTTAGCACGTTCGCCTCTCAGCGCTAGGGATTCCCGGTTCGAATCCCCATCTGGGTGGAGTTTCCATGTTCTCCCCGTGTCCGCGTGGGTTTCCTCCGGGTTCTCCGGTTTCCTCCCACAGTCCAAAAACATGGATCAAGTTAATTGAGTTCTCTAAATTGCCCCATGTAGAGTGTGTTTGAGTGTGTACCCAGCGATGGATTGGCGCCCTGTCCTGGGTGTATCTGCCCAGCGCCCGAGACGTTCTCCCCTGGATGGGCATGGGGAACCCCACCGCGACCCTAATAGAGGATAAAGCGGGAGATAATGAATGAATGAATATACACCATATGCTGTCATGTTTTGTATGTTTTTGAATCTTCTGACACCGTTTTAACACACTGTTTTGCGTGGTTTTAAGTGTATTTAAGAGTGGTTCAATTTGACCTCTTACAATATTGATATAGATTTTTAACACATGGGTTTAACCTGATTTGATTGTTAAAAATCTGAGCACTGAAAATGCAGGCTCCTTCGCAGTTTCACCGCCACACGCTCTCCCACACATGCGGTTTCACAGTTCTGCCGCACGCAAACACCTGCTACTCTGTTCCTATTGGCCTTCGCTCAGCTCGACCAGCCCATGCGTTCTGTTTTCTGCTCTTCTGATTGGCTAACTATTTAGTCGCTCTTGGTAACTCGGTCCGCTATGTAGTCTATCTGAGCTTCTGAGCCCGGGCTTTAAAATGATACCAGTACAAAGGCGTATGATGTGTGTCCGAATCTGCAGACCAGTAGGCGGGCTTTGACGCCTTTCACGAGTTTCCATTAGCTAGCAGTTATCTGAGGCGGGGCACAGAAAACCGGCTCGGAAATCTATTGGTTGGATGAGGGAAGACTATGCGTTTCTGTGAAGACTCCGTCTTGCCCTCACTTCGGTCTCTGTTTTATTCTGACCGAATAAATGTGCGGCTTTAGACTGGGAACGTTGTAATGGGTAAAGCGGCGTTTGCTGTAGTAATCTTCCCAGGTTAAGAGAAATACCACTAAACTCACTGATTTGCCCTTACAGTTGTTATCTAATTCACAGTTTGGACTAGCCGAGCGGAGGTAAGACGTATGCTTAAATTCTTATTCTGGCACTGGCTATCCTATTTCAGCGCTTTAGCTCCTTTGCTAATGTGAGGGCGTTTGTCCGAAAAACGAACAACGAGAGGGTATTTAGGACTCTAACGGTGAAAACACTTAAACATTTCTAAATGAACAAATTCGATCTAAGCAGACGGACTCGCGTTTTGTGTGGATTACATTCAGTCCCAGTAAAATATTGTGGTCTTTAATATGGGGGTATATCTGGCGTTGAGGCGAATTGCATCAGTTAATACATAATTATTATATTATTTGTAAATACATTACAATTGAATGTCTTTCCAATTTTAAGCCGAGTTTCTCAAAAATATTCCGCATAAGCGCATGTTTTGCCCCAGTGTATAAACTGTTCCAGTTGTTCATCACACACGCTAGTGCAGAGGTGTGGTTCTTTGTGAACATGTAGGCTATTGTAGATCGGCTTTATTGTTAAAAGATAAAACGCTCAGCCTGTTTTAGACAGTAGTCGTTTTGAAGAGCTTTTTCTGTCTCTGCATTTGCATGGAAACCTGCTTAAAAAGGAGGTTGCTTACTGCAACACTCCCATATTTCTGCAGCTGTACCGGTGTTCGGCATCGCTCTCGTCCTCGCGAACTGCTGAGGCGTTTCAGTCTCATCTCTCCCCTCCATCCCTCTGTCTATCCATCCATTGAAACTGAAATGACCCTTGCTTAAAATTAAACCGTACGTGTCTGTTATGTTATGGCTGTAGTGTTGATAAAAACATATGTAGTTATTTAGATGCATCTGTTTTCTCGCTCATGTTTTATACATTACCTTTTAAAATACTTTTTTATTGTTATTATTATTTTTTCTGTTTGGTGATCCCCGACTTCAAGTAACTTGTTTAATATTGTTTACAACTACTGAAAAATCAATGTTTGAGGTATGGATGCTTATTTTGACGAACGATTTAACATCGACATCGATACTTGAAATGATCAATTCCCGATGATGTGTGGATTTTGGGTTGCCTGCCTGTGCGCATGCGCTTAAAACACATAGGGCACCCCTCGTGTTTAAAATGGCACCATACCACCTTTTCTCCAGACACCTCAAAATGCTGGCTTGGAAGGTCTGCACCCGCATGGCTGGGTTTGGACATGATAACTGGGAGTCACTGAATCCCAGAGAAAATTGTTTTACAGTATGTCTAAAACAAGCAGAACATAAAATGATGTATGTTCAAACTTATCAGCCACTTTATGTACCCACTGTTTCTACACTCAACATATACAGTGGTGGTCGAAAGGTTACGAACCCTTCATAATTTTCAACTCTGCATTAATCTGGCCTAAACATTTATCAGATATTAATTTTAAAAGTAACAACCAGACCTAATTGAGACAAAAAATTAAGATCTAGGAATTTTTTGTTGAGGAAAATGATCCAATAGTACATAGCTGTAAGTGTCAAAAATGTATGAGCTTTTTGGCAGAATTTAAGGTGAATTTCAGTCAGGTATTTCCAATTAGTGTGTTGACAGTCAAGTGTGAATGGGCACAGGGATCGCAAAGTCTGATCTTGCAAAACATGTTTGTACAAGTGTGTCCTGGCATGAATTTAGGAGACATCTTAGTTGTTAATGTTTATTAGGCTTGGAAAGGCTTTAAAACTATCTCCAATGGTTTTGGATCCACCGATAGGTCAGACTATGTTTTTTTTTTCTTCAGAATTTTTAGATCTTTTAAGAATCTGCTTGCATAAATTTAAGTTAATTTTTCCATCAATAATATTGAGCCGAGTTGGCCCAAATGTAAAACAGGCAAGTCATGACCACATATGAGATTTTGTGGTATGTTGTGTTTTTCTTTTTCCTAATCAGAATACTTTATTGAAATTGCAGTAGCGAAAGACACAAACATCAACTGCAACAGGCTGCATGCACGGCTTGCACATGGTCACAGCCTTACTTTCACTCTGGAACCTGGATGTGTGCCTGAAAGCTCCGCCTGTCTTCCTAACACTTTATATTTAGATATATAAACATCTACTTTTATCATAATCTTCCACAAAACAAACTTTTAACTTTTCCATGCAGTCTTTAGCAAAGTAGTGCCATTGTTTATGGGAAGCAGCATTATTCTCTTTGCAGCTCTGCCATGCCATCCCATAGTTGTTAGGTGTTCTCTTGATGGTGAATTATCCTCATGCCCATCCAGATGAGAACATCTCGGGTGCTGAGCAGATACACCCAGGACAATGTTTAAATAAAACATTGCATTTAATCACTAACTAGATTAAATTTTCATGTAGGGGTCACCTAGCGATTCATTTTCTATCAATTAATCTAAAGATTCTTTTTTTTCTCCCAATTAATCGATTAATCTAAAAACTGTTACTGTAATGTGATTTTGTTTGGAATTTAAATAACTTGTCCAAAATAATGAAAAAATAAAAACCTTTAATGTTGACATATGTTTTTAATCAAACACAGTGCTCTTAAATTCACTATTGACATACAAAAATGCCTTCGCATTAACAGCTTTATCAAAGATAAAACCTCAGCCACAAGAGATTCAGTAATTCAATTATAATACACATTAGAATGATGGTGGAATATTTTTAAATGAGTCTTTAACAATAGCATTTAAATTGATCTGAATGTGACATGAAAACACAGTGCATGAGCGGTATTAAGAAAGGCTGCATGTATCTACACAGCACGACGATGAAATGGTTAGTATTGCACTACTAATAACGGAAACACATTAAATGTTTTAAAGTCTTATAATAATATGCTAATATAAGAAAAAAAAAACAATTAAACTGAACCCTACCTGCATGTCATCTTCTTCTTCTAAAAAGTAGCTAAACATCTCAAAGCAACTATTCGGGACTTGTGTGGCAGCATTCCAGAATGTATTAATGCAGTTTCCTGCAACTATTAAATATGTAATAGGAATTCCAATGTTTCTACATTATGCAACCCCTATTTAGAAAGTTCTTTTTAAAAAGCAAATTTGTAATATTGGTAATTCATTTGTGTAACTGACAGACCCTGATGCCATCACATGCATGTTTTTTGCTATTATTTGTAGGTGAAAAAACCTGTAGGTGATGTTATTTTTCATTTTTGGCACATAGGCCTAGAATCCATTAAAAAAAAGCTAAAATATTGATTGCCTGACTGTTAAACACATTTCTGTGTCTCATTCCGTCTCAGAAATATTTGAGCTCAAAGTTTTTCCATGCAAAATTTGAACATCATTTCCTTTTTGCATAATACGGTTCTGTTGTACGGTTCTGTAATACGGTTGTATTTCTTGATACATTGTGGTGTGAAATGACAGTTATTTTTCTATAGGAGGGAGACAGCCACACATATTCTGTTACAGATTGGTTATTGGCCCTTTATGCAATTAAATTTTTCTCTCATAACCTGAAACTTAGGCGGCACGGTGGCTTAGTGGTTAGCACGTTCGCCTCTCAGTGCTAGGGATTCCCGGTTTGAATCCCCATCTGGGTGATGTTTCCATGTTGACCGCGTGGATTTCCTCCGGGTTCACCGGTTTCCTCCCACAGTCCAAAAACATGGATCAAGTCAATTGAATTCTCCAAATTGCCCCATATAGTGTGTGTCTGTGTGAGTGAGTGTGTGCCCAGCGATGGATTGGCGCCCTGTCCTGTCTGCCCAGCGCCCGAAACGTTCTCCCCTGGATGGGCATGGGGAACCCCACCGCGACCCTACTAGAGGATTAAGCGGGAGATAATGAATGAATGAATGAACCTGAAACTTTTTTGTATGGAATGGTATTAAGTGTTGATGGTTAAATACCTAAATTCTATACAAACTTGCACCAAGAAAAAATGTTTTTACACTGACAAAAAGTGGACAACACCTATCATTGTTTGACTTCAGTGGATTCTCTATTTACAACTAATCTTGATGACCTGGTGAATGACAAATGACAAATTCTTTTGAAAACCTTTTCATTCTTCTTCTGGCTTTATCTGAACTATTTTAATCATATTTTTGAATTGCATTTGCTTTTTCATTCTTTTTATATTAAAACAAGAGGATTAAATTGCTAAAATAAAAACTGTGATCTGACTGTTATCGTTTTGTCTGCTGGTTTAATGCTTTAATTTTATAAATTGTGTAAATTATAATTTTTTTACAGTCAATTTTTGTTGAGTGTTTCTGTATTTTCTTTTAAATGGGTTTTTGTCTAATATTACTGCTAAAGAGTGAAATTAGGTGTCAAGAGTTAGGTATTAATTAGGTATCAAGAGGTTATAATGTTCTCTATTCTAATGTCATACACCTTAGTTATATTTTTTTTAGATGACAATGCCATATATTTAGTTTATACATGATACAATGTGACAATCTACTATTATATAGGATACTAAAGACCCTATGCAAGTACCTAAAATAGTTTAAAATAATAATGCTGTTCTTTAGTAATGTTAGTAAAATATGAATGAAAGTAAAGTGTACAGGATATGAACTAGCAATAATTTAATATGAAGGCTTGTATTGTATAGGCAGAAACAGTGAGATGTGCTAAACTGGAAAATCTTTGCTCTCATTTCTGTCTGACCTGTCTCTGTCACTTTACTTCTCCATCAGCTGTAATTTAGCAGCTGACACTGTTACTCCAGGAAACCTAGATGCACATACACCATTTTTTTTGCTGCAGAGTTAATTTGCAAATATTACACAGTCAATACTGATATTTATATTATCCGCCATGCTGTAAAGATAGTACTTTATTGCACCTCTTCTTTCTTTTTGTCTATTTTTCTGCAACCTCAGAAGGTACCATGGCCAAGACACTGTCAGGCAGTGCTAATGATGTTGTCCGCTTCCTCTCCATGGAGGCGGGACCAAGCTCACCAACCTCAGTATTTTCTGCTTCCAGTCAAGCTGATTGGGCAGCCAAAAGACTTGTCTGGGTTCCCTCTGAAAAGCATGGATTTGAGGTAAGGAACAGTCACTAAGAAAATGAATTTGTGTCGCCAGTGCAAATGTATATTGAAGTCAAATGAAAATGTAATATAAGTGAAAAATACACACAGTCAAACACTGAGAATACAAGTAATGTATAATCAAAAACAAGAATTAACAGACTGCAAACACAGTCCAAAGGGCAGGTAAACAAGTATAAAACAGTCTAAAAAAAGTCTAAACAACAAAACATACTTTCTCCAGCAAGGACTTAACATAAACACTTATGTTTCACAGTTTTTCATTTATATGCTAATTTTTAATCACCATTGAATACATTAAATAGGCTAAATATATTTTTGTTTTTATTTTTCAAGGAAAAAGCTATTTATAAACTGAAATTTAAATGTATTTATTATTATTATTATTATTATTATTATTATTATTATTATTATTATTTTTTTTTTTTTATTATTATTATTATTTATTTTATTAACACTAAACATTTTAACATTCCAGCAGACATACCAACAAAAACACAGAATGAATTTTCCCCCATCCTCCTAAAAGTATAATATCTCAGTATGAATTAATCATTCAAACAATTTTTTATTTTTTATAAATATTTTTATTCACATCTGCGCTAAGAAGCAGCTGTCTGTGTAAACATTAAATCTATTCTTGTGTTTACTGTTACTGGAGTAACGTTTAGCTTAAATTCTTAAAATGGACTTATCATTTTTGCTCCGAATATTTAGTGCATCCCTAACAAAGATCTTTATTATGCAAAAATACATTAAATTAATTTATTCATTAACTTGGAAATGCATTATGGCTTTTAAAATAGATTACAGGTTTCAATTAAATAAATGAGTTACGTTTTTAGGATTTAATAGTAAATATACATTTGGAATGAACATCGAACACTCTTCTTGATGTTTATGGTTTTAGGCCTGACTTTTTAACAACCTATTCTGTCTCCGTTGTATGACATGATACGCCAGGACTCCAGACCACTAATATGCAATCTATGAATAGAGCAACATGGTCTTAGGGAAAGCAGCACTGAATGCTAAGCAGCATGATAAAGCCTACTGTTAATACATCTGCTGCAATGCCTGTAACCTCATGACCAATTGTCATACAGAAAAGAAAAGGGAATAGAGAGGGCAACAATGTACAGTGTAGCCCTAATGTCCTACAGCATAAACCACTGTCTGTTGTCTTGTCTGACCCATACTTTCTCACAGTAATCTCACTATCTTAATTATTCTTTTTCACTGCCAAATGCTACGTGTGTGTGTGTGTGTGTGTGTGTGTGTGTGTGTGTGTGCTTTAGTTTAGTGTATTATGCTGTTTGACATGATATGGCCCACACATATTTGGTACAGTTTTAACATTCTGTACTAGTCTTTTTTTTAAGGAACATTGAAATGGAGTGGGTGTTTTTTTACCATGCATATCTTTTATATGAGAAGCTGTAAGTGCATAATAAAGTAAATGCATCCCTCAATGGAGAAATTGGTGTCTTATTGTCTTTCTTTTGTTGGCCAGTCTGCCAGTGTGCGTGAGGAGCGTGGTGATGAGGTGGAGGTGGAACTTACAGACAGTGGGCGGAAAATGACAATACTGCGGGAGGAGCTGCAGCGTATGAACCCTCCCCGTTTCAGCAAAGTGGAGGACATGGCTGATCTTACCTGCCTTAATGAGGCCTCTGTGCTGCACAACCTGAGAGAACGATACTTCTCAGGTCTTATATATGTAAGCCTGTGTTCTTTTGTAATAATGATTTGCTGGATAAATGTTCCGGTTTGTAGGAAATGTGTAGGAAATACAAAATAACTTCTAGGGAAATTATAGTTTCTTCATCTTAATGCTTCACGTTTTTAAGTTTAAATCTAATCAAAATTAGTCTAGTGTTGTGTTACACCATAAAAAAAATTGTAATCACAAAACAACTACTGTATATAGTTTAATTATTTGGGGCAATTTGTTCTGCAGCCTTTCCCACACAAAATTAATATTTCCAGTTATAATGTTGTAGTTGCGGCACGGTGGCTTAGTGGTTAGCACGTTCGCCTCTCAGCGCTAGGGATTCCCGGTTCGAATCCCCATCTGGGTGGAGTTTCCATGTTCTCCGCGTGTCTGCGTGGGTTTCCTCCGGGTTCTCCGGTTTCCTCCCACAGTCCAAAAACATGGATCAAGTCAATTGAATTCTCAAAATTGCCCCATATAGAGTGTGTATGTGTGAGTGAGTGTGTGCCCAGCGATGGATTGGCGCCCTGTCCTGTGTCTATCTGCCCAGCGCCCGAGACGTTCTCCCCTGGATGGGCATGGGGAACCCCACCGCGACCCTAATAGAGGATAAAGCGGGAGATAATGAATGAATGAATGAATGTTGTAGTTTCTTTACAATTATTGAAATAAATGTGTATAGACTTGTAGAACAATCATTTCCATTTTATAGACATAACATTATTAACCTGTCAGTGACAAAATCAACCAGTACACTTTGGCACAGACAAATTATTATATTTAAATTTACTACTAAATGATTCTAAAACATAGCTAAGTATAAAAATACCACACTTTTCATTTCTATGAATTAAGCAAAAAAAAACATTAAAAGATTTCTCTCGCTACCATATATAGTCAGTCATCACCATCAAATATATTATGGGAAAAAAGTCTTCCTTATAGTATTTTTTGCTAATGAATGCTTAACTTGTTATTATTAAGTAAATGACATTGTTAGGTTTCAGTTTGTTAGTTGAACATCTGTTGAAGCATTATAGTCAGTTTTTTTTTGCTGAACACAAAGCCAAACTGCACTATGGAAAAAGTGATTCTTCTCTTAGCTGCCCCAATAATATTAAAACATTCGGCTTCATTGTGGTTTTCTTCATGTTTTTAGATTGCTGTCAGTCGTATCATGACCTAATCCATCAGCAGGTCTGTTTGACATTAGTTTGGCTTTAGGTTACATTTGGGGTTAGTATGTGGGTTTTTATATGAAAATTTGTTTGTTGAAGTAAACTTTAAATTGCTAACAGTTAATGTACGCTATGTAGAACATATTTATTGAAAAGGTGAAATGTAACTTGATTTTTAACAATGCACAATTTTCTTCACCTAAATAGTAATAACTAACACCTTTACCTGCGCCTACAGCGAGTACTCAAATGTAATAACTAAATAACCTGACTTTTAGTAAAAAAAAAGAAAAGTTTTTGTATGCAAGTTCTAGTGGAATTTGTTTTCTATAATTTATAGTTTGTTATGTGCATAGGTAAATAGCTAAGAATATATGTGTTGTGTAAACTCTGGTTGTGTCATTAGACACTACATATAACTAGACTATAGACTAACTATTTGAAAATATGCCAGGGCACTTCTACATGACAGTTTCAAGTTTTTTGTATGATAACAGATGTCACACCACTGACAAGCACGGGCTACTTGACACAGAGCGTTGTTATTATTGGCAAGTGTCAGGATAGTGAAGTTTTAACTGAGCTTGGAACTATTTTACTTTCTTTTTCTTGCTTTCTCACTATCCCTCTCTCCTGCTCTTTCTCTATCTCTTTCTTGCTTTTGTGTAGACATACTCAGGCCTCTTCTGTGTGGTAATAAATCCATACAAGCATTTACCAATCTACACAGAATCCATTGTAGAGATGTACCGTGGTAAAAAACGACATGAGATGCCACCACACATCTATGCCATATCAGAGGCAGCATACCGGAGCATGCTGCAAGGTATCCTGAGTTTAAATATATTTGTGTGTGTACTGTATATACATGTGTATGTACAGTATGTGTGTGTATTATTTATGTACTTGGTGATTTAATGGGACAATTAAGGTTTTAAGCAGTCACAATTTACAAGAAAATGCATTACAAAACAGTTATTTTAATAATTTTTTACTAGTGTTCATATGTACATTATACTGTATGTGTATCTAAATAAATACAAAGTTACAAAATTAATTATATATATATATATATATATATATATATATATATATATATATATATATATATATATATATATATATATATTTTTTTTTTTTTTTTTTTTTTTTTTCTTTTCAAACTATGCCTATTGTAAAAATGATCACAAGATGAAAAGGAGCGTTAATCAGCTTATATTGGATGAACGGCAGAAAAATACCCCGGACATATTGCCAGTTCATGACTAGATAGACACAGATAACTCATTCATAGACATATTGACATACTGTTGCAAGTATCTTAAATCTTTTCACTTTTCAGTATTTAACCTCCAAAGAAAACTAAAGCTTTTAAAAGAATCAGCAGCAAAAGCAAATTTATAATAACTAACTTTACAAATGTTTGACTGTAAGATATTTGTTAACTGAAAACTAATGTGTGTGTTTGTGAAAGCTCAAATATTTTACTCATAGTAATGTGCTTTTCTTTGACAGACAGAGAAGATCAGTCTATCCTATGCACGTGAGTATATCTAGAAAATATAAATATATGAGTAGAATGGTAACTAGGTTAATGTCAAATTGAAAAAGGTATATAATAAAATAGAAGTGAGGAGATATTACAAATAAAGAGAAAATGAGATAACGGCTAAATCAAAACATTATGTTTTAAATAAAGCGTTGGAAAAAATACAAAACAAAAGGCGAGAGTAAAAATAAAAATATATATTTTTATTACTTTATTTACATTTGGTGTCTTCTTTCAATGTTTATACTGTCCTTTCTGCAAATAGACTATTGCAGCATCTTAGGATAATCTCCTTACACACACATACACTTATAACTGAAAGGCTACTATTCTCAGGTGAGTGCTGGAATGCAAGGCAGCTTTGTGAGTTTAAATCCCCTTCATCAGGGCCAACAGTCAAAATCATTGTCCTTATCCTGCCTACATATGAATTGTGCCATTTTTTAAATTAGTAGTACTTTAATGTTAAAAACTTTATTAATCACAGTATAAAATAAACTCAGCTAATTTAGTTAGTTAATCAATTGTCGTCGAAATGTCAAATTTTCGTCTGGTGCAGAACAGATCTCAGCCTCATATGTCCAGAGTGTGTAGGCAGTTCCTGGACAATAAAGGCATTGCTACTGTTGTTTTGGCTTGCCTTTTTAAAAGATCAGACTTAGAACACTGTTAAAATGCTTTGAGACAATACACTGTTGTAAAAAGCTTTATATCAATAAACTGAAAGAAAGACTAATCCAAGGACCCTGAATCCTAAAGTCTGCAAGCCATTATAGGGCTATGCTAAATTGTGGGTATCTGTGGATCTTATAGACAGGGATCTTGCTGTAGAGTTTGATTTACTTTATTTTAACTACTGGATAGACATATTGTACTAGATAGATATACACCAGCAGGTGAGCCCTAATCAACTCAGGAGCCATTTCTTGAAGTGGGTGGTGGTGTATAGTTTGATTAAGTGAATGAATACAACACAAATGTGAATTAAAGAAGCAACTAAATTAATATGACCACCAACAAAACTTTGGCATGCAGGCAGTCTGTGTTAATGTTCTATTGAGAATCACTTAAGCTGACATTTAAGTAACTGTTGAAAAAGCATTAGTTTGATTTAAAAATGAATGGCTTTTTAAAGTCATTAATTTTGCCCAGCATTCACACTGTTAAACTGCCCTGGTAGTATGCTGCTAATTCTGACCATCTGTTTATTTTTAGTTATGATAATAACTGTGCAGGGCGGCACGGTGGCTTAGCGGTTAGAATGTTCGCCTCTCAGCGCTAGGGATTCCCGATTCGAATCCCCATCTGGGTGGAGTTTCCATGTTCTCCCCGTGTCTGCGTGGGTTTCCTCCAGGTTCTCCGGTTTCCTCCCACAGTCCAAAAACATGGATCAATTCTCCAAATTGCTCCATATAGAGTGTGTATGTGAGTGTGTGCCCAGCGATAGATTGGCGCCCTGTCCTGGGTGTATCTGCCCAGTGTCTGAAACGTTCTCCCCTTGATGGGCATGGGGACCCTAATATAGGATAAAGTGGAAGATAATGGATGGATGGAATAACTGTGCAGGCTTCATCTTGTGTTTATTTAAATAATTCTCCTATATGCTTTATTGCTAATCTTTTTAGGATTAGTCTGTATGTGTCTTAGTCTTTAAATGCTTCTGGGATCCTTTTGAATGTTCATGAATGTACCCATTTCCAGAGGGGAGTCGGGAGCAGGGAAGACTGAAAACACTAAGAAGGTGATTCAGTACCTAGCACATGTGGCATCATCACACAAAAGTGGCATGACAGGCCGTAACAAAGACATTGCCCTGCAGGTGAGCATAAACCGTCTACAGCCAGAATAACAGTACACTAAAAGAGTTTTTTTTCACTGGCACTTTGTCCTTTTTGATGAGAAACAATTGACATTATGTATGAACAATGGTTCTTTCACTTATATAATATTCTTGTTTGTTTTATGGTCGGTCACACAAAGCAAACTGGAAAGCCTGCAGCATTTATGATTTATCACAACAGTAACAGGTTTTAGCACTTCATTGAAGAAAAATTATGTAAATAATATAGTTAGAATAGTACAATTTTAAAACAACAGACTCGGTTATTGCTAATATTAGAAATGTTGATAAAGGTAATTTTTAGGTTATAACAGGACCATTGTTCTAAAAGTAAAATGCTTGCTGATACATAGGAAGGATGATACTTATGAGATAATGCATATATACATTTTACTGACAATAACATTTGAAGAAAAAAGCATAATCAGCCAACTATATAAATCTTATAAAATCTGTCTACAGAATTATTTTTGTTGATTGATTTGTGATAGTGCAAACTGAGTCAAGTCAGTATATTAGGGTTGAACTGCAATATCATTAAATATCTTATGCTGATCTGGTCCTGAATGTTAATGTATGTACCATATCACCTCCTTTCCCCCTACACACTCTCTCTCTCTCGCTCTCTCTCTGTCTGTCTGTCTGTCTGTCTCTCTCTCTCTCTTAAGTGTTTAAGAGTTAATACCAGGTGCTTGTGGGTCTTCAGGTGTTTCTTAAATCTTTCCAAATTATGAACATTGCTAGAGAGCTAATTTCGACACATAGCAATGATAAAGTATATAGAATGTGACTTGTAGCCCAGTGGCAGGGTCTTGTACTGGATCTCAGTATCTGCTGTATATATTCACAAAGAAATAGTGCCGGTAAAAAGCTAATAGCTTTCAGATATTTTAATTTTATAATTCAACAATACTTTTTTCTAAGAGAAAGCAGATTTACTCTTGTTCTTATTGTTGAAATTATTATTGCTTGCTAATTGTATACCTAGTAGAAGAGTTCAGATGGCTCAATTATATCTCTTTTTTAACCAAATATGTGCTTCTGAAACCTGGTGGAGTCAAAGCATAAATAACTGAAGATTTTTTCATCCTGGGTTTTTTATGGTTTTTTTTAGCCTGTCCTTTTACTTTGCAGCTTTTTCTTGCTTTCTGCTAATGTCCTGTCCAATTTTCTGTGCTTTTCCTTGTGCATAAGATGGATGGTACACGGTCTCTGGGTCGTGGCAGTAGTACTGTAAACCGGGTGAGTGGGATTCTGCTATATGTGTTTTCCTGTGTTTCAAATCTCAGTCCACAGAGTGGAATCAGATGTACACTGACCACTACATACAGTATGCATATGTTTACAGTTTATTGTCCATATGACTACACTGTTTTAAATGTAGGTGTGTTGTTTTGGGTGTTTACTTCATTAACATTTGTTTTTCACTCAGTTTGTGTTTTTTTGTCACCACCCACCCTCAATCTCCCTGCGTTTTTTTTTTTCCTTTTTTACCCATCCTGTCCCTTCTTTATTGCTGTGCTCTAACAGAGTGTGCAGTATGTGAGTATGGTCAATTTTAAGTTTGAGAATGAGTGATTTGGCTGTGTACCTGCTTCTTTTGCTTCCCCTCGAGGGTGCTGTATTTATTGCAGAGTTCTGCTTAGGCAGTTACTGAGTGTGTTTACATGCAAGTCACAAAAATTTATCACTAAAACAGATAATAGAAAGAACACTTTGTCTCTGCTGATATCTTTAATTGGACACAATTTAACTTTGTTTTATCCAATTTTATCAATGGATGTGGAGGGCTGTTTAAAAAGCTGCACATCATTTAACTCTATTGATTTAAATAAATTCAATAAAGCAAATCTGGTGTACTACAGTAAATAAATAAAAAAATATATATATAAATCGTTAATTCACTTTTTAAATTGGCAAAAGGGCAAAGAAAAGTTTTTCTGTGTTTTTATTTTTTTTTTCTTAAATTGTTAAATATTAACAAGCTAAACAAGCAAAATATAAAAAAAATATTTTAAATATTTAAAAACCACCCCATATCATGTTAAATTACTTTATCCTAAATTAATTCTGCTTGTGAAGTATAAAATTTCGTAGAAAATGGGCAATATATCCATGGAAAACAAAATAAATTAATTACCACTAATTAGTTAATTAATTGGTAATTTTTTACACATTTAATTGATTTATGTAATGTCATCTACGATGAACAATTGTGCAGTTTCACCTTAATGAGATAACGGGAAGTGGGTGAAATAGCATTTGCTAACTTTTTACCAGACACAGACAAACAGATGAAGCTAATATAGGGGTGGTTAAAAAAATGTCCAAAATTCATTTAAAAAAAGGTATGTTTACTTCTAAGTCACCTTCTCTATTATATATATTAAAATCAAAGATGCTAATTGTTACTGTTTCGCAAAAGAAGTGTTGTTGAACTTAAGCAGCTTAAGCCGCTTAACATCTCATATCTATTGTTTGATTTGCCTCTTCATGAGGAATCAGATGTGACTGCAAAGAGGCTGGTGAAGCACATGCACTTTGTCTATCTACCATGCTGTGAAGCCACAGTAACCTTTTTAACCTTAGTTTTTAAGGGTTGTTGCATGCATTGTCATGCATTTATATTTAACAAAATCTGCAATTACAAACCCAGAGATTCCTTTCTTTGTCTTTTTAAATGTTTAATTTGAGTTTGGTAAATAAAAAAAGTTTATTTTAATGTTTTTTTCAATGTGTTAAAAGAAGAAAGACATTTCCACTTCGCATGTAAACACATATATTTGCAAACATCTGAAAAATTTTAAAGACAGTTTAGTCTCAGTCTGGTTTATGCCCATGTGTGCTTGCTGTTTTTCTTAACAGTTAGACATGGCGCAGTTTATAGCTGCTATATCTGGCACTAATGCCAAAAAATAGTTAGCTGCTCCTTCTTGCTTGATTTAAGACTTAGCCTGTAGATGCTGGGGCTTTGCAGTGCTGGGGAAGGGGTGATTTAAAGTTTCATTTAATTTATAACATTATCTTTTAAATCCTGCAGGGGGAGCTAGAGAGACAGCTTCTTCAGGCCAACCCAATACTGGAGGCTTTCGGGAATGCAAAGACTGTCAAAAACGACAATTCTTCCAGATTTGTAAAATCATATAGCATTTTAATTTCTAAGACATTTTTTGTGTAAAATTACTTGTTTCGCTCAAACAGTGAAGTATTAGTATTATAATTATTCTTATTATTCTCATAGGGCAAGTTTATACGTATTAATTTTGATGTGGCTGGATACATAGTTGGTGCCAATATTGAAACCTGTATCCTTTTGTTTTTTGATTGAAGTTCTTCCTGTTATTTATTCACTTCTACCAGTTTATTGTTAGAACATTTGCCCACTTAATTATTGCAATTTTAAGCAATAAATCTGATGTTTTGGGCAAATTATTGTTTCCTTGAAGGGTGCATTTAATAATTCTTGACCAGTATGTGCCAGACCTCCTAGAAAAGTCTCGAGCAATCCGGCAAGCCAAAGAAGAGAGGACTTTCCATATCTTTTACCAGCTTCTTTGTGGAGCGCCTGAGGCCATGAGAGGTAGTAATCCAACCACATAAAAACATACATGCCTACAAATGCACACAATAAAAATAATTCACGTTTTCACCAAAGTTTTTTTTCTGTAATTTGTTTTTTAAAATTACAGCTGAGCTGCTTCTTGGCAGTGCGGATCAGTATCGCTTTTTGTGTGGTGGCTCAATTCCTGTTCCAGGACAAAGTGATTTAGAAAACTTTACGCAAACCATGGACTCCATGAATATTATGGGATTTACACAAGATGAATGCACATGTAAGATAAAATTCTAGTAAACTTTATCATTTAACTGTATATCAATCAAAATACATAATGAGAATGGCAAGCTTTTTTAAACATAGTTTGCCAATGCATGACATTTTCTAATCAAGAGTATTGTTGTGCGGAGACATTTGTTACCTGTTGGTTGTATTGTAATAAAACTTGAAGATTTTGAAAACTACTGTATTGTACTTTAAATGCAGTGGTCTTTTTTTACTTAAATAAATTTAAATGTGTATTAGAGGTCACTCATTTTCAAAGAAGATCTTTAAAATTTAAGGTGAATATACATTAAACGAAACTTAATCCTATGTCAGAAAGCAAATGTGTTCAGACATTCAAAAGTTAAACATGTTAATTAAGAAGGTATAAACTGTCTAAGCCCTAACAGTGCTGGATTTTAGAAAGTCATGATTCAAAATGCTTTCAATAGTTTTATTGTGCAATGTGGAATAGTATAAGAATTTTACATCTTCTAAATGTTTGGTGTGTGTGTGTGTGTGTGTGTGTGTGTGTGTGTGTGTGTGTGTGTGTGTGTGTGTGTGTGTGTGTGTGTGTGTGTGTGTGTGTGTGTGTGTGTGTGTGTGTGTGTGTGTGTGTGTGTGTGTGAGTCCGCCTATATGTTACTGCTGCTTCAATTACCACAACATTTGACATACATAATTGACATCAAAATTACGACCCGAGTAGGACCAAGAAATAACATAAACAGTAATTTCCCAAAAATAACTAGGTTTTTATGTTGACTGCCATTTAAGACAGATGATCCGGAAACATGTAAACTAAAACACATTATATGTATTTATCTTAATCTCTATTCTCGGTTTACAACAAACACTTTCCGTATGCTATAAAATTATTATGTTTTCAGACCAACTGTTATGTAAAGCAGCTCAAAATATACTCTTTATCTCAATTGCTTTTTATTTGTTTTAGCCATGTTGAAGGTGATCTCATCCGTGCTGCAGTTTGGGAACATCTCCTTTCAGAAGGAGAAGAATTCGGATCAGGCATCAATGCCTGATGATACAGCTGCACAGAAGCTCTGCCACCTGCTTGGAATCAGTGTGCTTGAATTCAGTCGAGCAATCCTCACACCACGCATTAAAGTGGGCCGGGAGTATGTGCAAAAGGCTCAGACCAAGGAGCAGGTGAACAATAATCTTGAAAAAACAACAATTTAGTAATATGTTAATCTAAATGCAACTGTCAAAGCACCCACCTCCCATTATCAAAATAAACTGAAAGTTTTTTAAAAATATATTTTTTTTATATGTTGCTTGTTTTCTTGTTTTTTTATTGGGGTTGGGGTTTTCAGGCAGACTTTGCAGTGGAGGCTCTGGCAAAAGCCACCTATGAACGTCTTTTCCGTTGGCTGGTGCACCGTATTAACCGAGCACTGGACCGCCGGCAAAGACAAGGAGCTTCCTTTATAGGCATCCTGGACATTGCCGGCTTTGAGATCTTCCAGGTGAAATGATTGCAGCAAAACTGAATATGCTTTTTATTAACTTCTCCTAATATATAATGTGTACCTATTCAATAAAATTGCCCAATTCTGTACAACATTCTTCTTTTTCTTCATTTATTATCCTTTAGTTGAACTCATTTGAACAGCTGTGTATAAACTATACGAACGAAAAATTACAGCAGCTTTTTAACCATACCATGTTTATACTGGAGCAAGAGGAGTACCAACGAGAGGGTATCGAGTGGAACTTTATTGATTTTGGACTTGACCTACAGCCCTGCATTGACCTCATTGAGAGACCAGTAAGTTTTTTTTTGGTTCATATCTGCAAGCTGTAATTGAAATAGTAGTGAAATATGATTTGATTTTGTCCACTATATCTTTTTTTAATTAGGTCCACATTATGTTATATAACACATGTGTGTATGTGTGGGAGTGTATATGAGGGGGTTAAGTTAATAAAGCCTGCACTATGATGTTATGGTGTAAGAAAATGCTAAATTTAATTGCTTTAATCTCCAAATTCATATCTCTAGTTAGCTTGATGTATTTGACACACATGGCTGGAAAACAACTGGAAATTGCCAGTTCATTTCAGGACAACCACATTCACATCTAAGACCAGTTAACTGGCCCACACTCAACCCTGATCAAAACCTCATCAAACACCTTTGAGATAAAATAGAATGGAGACTGAGAGCCATCCAAAATTAGTGTTTAACATACATGTTACCTCACAAATGCTTTTTTGATATTGTGGCACTATAATAAACAAAACAAGATGCTCTGTTCTGAAGTGTCAGAAAACTGTTTAAAATGTCTTTTACAAAGCATTTTAATAATGAAAGCTGGGGTACAATATTAATTACTATATCCTAGCTGCTGCTGATACAAAGAGAATAGTGGATTGTTTGTTTAGTAATGATTCTTCTCCCCTATAGGCTCATCCTCCTGGTGTGTTGGCACTGCTGGATGAAGAATGCTGGTTTCCACGGGCAACAGACCGGTCATTTGTGGATAAGTTGTCAGCTGAGCAAGGCTCCCATCCCAAGTTCTACCGGCCACGGCAGCTCCGGGAAGAAGCAGATTTCTCCATTATACATTATGCCGGCAAGGTCTGTTTCTCATCCTTTAAGTCTGTTTCAAATAAGCTCGCTCACCCAACCAACACAGAACAAATGTATACATATGAACTCATTTATATACATATCAGTACATCAGAGGCATTTCATTACCTGTTTGCCCATTAACTTTTTTGTTTTTACCTTTCAGGTGGACTACAAGGCTGATGAATGGTTGGTAAAGAACATGGATCCCCTCAATGATAATGTGGCATCCCTTCTACACCAGTCATCTGACCACTTCATATCAGAGCTGTGGAGGGAGGGTAAGTGTGTGAGTGTGATGTTTCATATTTTAGATTGTTTATCTGCACTGTGAGTCACAATACACCACAGTCTTCGTATAGCACTCTCTGGTTTTGTCTTATCTTATGTAACACATTTATTGCTTAAAATAGCAATTAAAATTTGAAAATTCTGTCATGTATTTCTATATATTGTATATATACTTATTGTAATTATAACATATTGCTGTTATAACACTAATCAATATAAATATTAAAATGATTCTGCCAGTCATTTATTAAAATATTTATTACATTCTCTTTGCTGTTCTTCCTTTTCTCCTCTTGTACTTATTTTAACCGTTCTAACATTTCTTTCTTTTTTGATTTTGTCATCTGTCTTGTTTCAACTCCTCTTTTTTTCTTTTTTTACTCTTCTCTTTCTGATGTTTCCTCTTTGTCAGATATTCAGACACTCCCTCGTGTCTACTTTTTTGACTCCTATGCTACCTTGCAGACGAATGGCACTGACAGCAGTAGGTTTATTCGCTTGTTTATTACACATCAATTCTTCCATTAAAATCTGTCTATTTCTTTTAACTTCTTTATCATACTCCTTTCTCATATATACATACATCATCATACATGTGCATGTGTACCTTGATCTAGCCAATTCTATATATTTTTTTCTTTTCGTGCTTGTGAATACTAGATTTTAGTAGTAAATTATTTTTATATGTAATACTGTATCATAAAAATCCCACACATGGCTCTCAAGTCTGTGGAAAATAGCAGTAATAATGCAACTTTATTGCATAATAATAATAATGCAACTTTATTGTACAAACTTTTGTTCTCCTTAAACCATATGTGCATTACTCAGGACAGAAACACATAAGTACAATATACAGTACATAAAATATTATTCATGTTTCCGTTAAATTTTATGTACATTTATTTTTATATGTATGCTATTTAATTACTACATTATATAAAATTTGTAAAAATTAAATTAGTAAATTGATTTTTGTTCATTTAGTGGAACGAATTGTAAATTTGGACCAAGTGTCCTCTGAGAACAGTGGATCGGTACCTTTTGGAGCAGCTGGACTAAAGACAAAGAAGGGAATGTTCCGGACAGTTGGACAGCTGTACAAAGAGTCTCTAACCAAACTGATGGCAACATTAAGAAACACTAACCCCAACTTTCTGCGGTGTATCATCCCTAATCATGAAAAAAGGGTAAGAGAGTCATGTCGCTTCATTCAAAAATACAGTAATTTTAAGTATTACTGAAAATAATACTTAAAAATACACCTGATGTCCTTTTAACATATCTGTAGAAGTTTAATGTTATTATTACTGCAATTCTAGTTTTAAACATATATTCAAACTAAGACAATAAGATCTTTTGAGAAAGCAAAACCTGCTCAGCAATTTTTTGTTTGTAGTTTATCGAAACTATCTATCGAAAGGAAATAGAACCCTATAGGAACTCACTGATTTTTTTGGAAATATCTGTTTTGACTCTGTTATTCATGCAATCATTATATGGAATTCTGTTCTGTAAACTTGATGTTTTTCCTGAATTTCCCTTTGGGATCAATGAAGAATCTATCTAAGATATTAACACCACCTGTTTCCTCTTTATAAGGCAGGAAAGTTGACTCCCCACCTTGTTTTGGATCAGCTGAGGTGTAATGGTGTACTGGAGGGAATCAGAATCTGCAGACAGGGCTTCCCTAATCGAATCCCCTTCCAGGAGTTCAGACAAAGGTATGTGTTTTTGTGTCTGTGTGTTTGTGCTATCACAGCTTTCTGTCATACTAAGGGGATGCACAGTTGAGAGCCCATTTGAGACCAACTTAAAAAAATTAATTATGAATAAAAAATCCATATTTTTAATATCTTATCTTTGAACACATTTATTTCTGATTATTATTCGGATGGCCCTTTTGGATTATTTCTTAGATATGAGATTCTGACTCCCAATGCCATACCTCGCACTTTCATGGATGGGAAGCAGGCAAGTGAACTAATGGTAAGTACCTGTATTAAAAATCAACATGATGTATCATACAATATGCCATATACCTGCCTTTAGAGTTTCCATGGTGTCCGTGTGGGTTTCCTCCGGGTTCTCAGGTTTCCTCCCACAATCCAAAAAGATTATACAGATTATATGCTCAGAAATGGAAAGCAGTCTAAGAAGAATATGCCAATGAATGACCGATGAACTTTTTTGATGCGAGGTGTTAATCTTACCCATTGCGCCACTGCCCTGTCCTAGGAGCTTATTCATAAGTCTGTAATTTAACATGGTGAGGTTAGAGCAGCGGTTGTACTTGTAATTGTACAGTAAGACTTATGCAACTGTGTTTAGATCAGTGCTCTGGAACTGGATGGTAACCTGTTCCGAGTTGGTCAGAGTAAAGTGTTTTTCCGGGCCGGTGTGCTGGCACATCTGGAAGAAGAGAGAGACTTGAAGATAACTGACACCATCATCCACTTTCAAAGTGCTGCCCGTGGATACCTGGCCAGAAAGTATGTTGGTGTGTTATTAATGTAAATGCAATTAAACATTGTAAATTCTTTAAAATCTGATCCCTGTTATGGTAAAGTATAAAGAACTTTGCTATTTATTAGTTATTTTGAAGAGTCCTGCTAAGTCTCATGAAACATAGAACTAAAGTGTTTTACAAAGGTATAAAACCAACTAAGAAAAATGTGTGTGTATTCCTTTGTGTATCTTGATGATGTTAGGGCATTCATGAAAAAGCAACAGCAGCTGAGTGCACTGCGAGTGATGCAGAGAAACTGTGCTGCCTACCTGAAGCTTCGTAACTGGCAATGGTGGAGACTGTTTACTAAGGTAATAAAGCATGCTATGCTATTAAGATTCATGAGAAAAAACTAAGACTTATAACAATGGTTTCAAGCTGTTTATTTTGAAACTCATCCAGCTTTAGATATTTTACGATATTGTGTGTTTATTTATTAAACATAACATTTTATGTAACATTTGATGCATTCTGTTGTATATGAGTGACACATGCCTGATGTCATAAATGCACTTAATATACATACCTTATATGTATATTAAGTGCAGTTACTTGTTCTGATAAGGGTCAGTTGCTTGTTCTGATAAGGGTCATGGGGCTGTTTGAGGGTATGCATTTAGG
Organism: Corydoras sp. C115; assembly: GCA_019802505.1. NCBI lineage: Eukaryota > Metazoa > Chordata > Actinopteri > Siluriformes > Callichthyidae > Corydoras > Corydoras sp. C115. The sequence goes on from JAFMOC010000002.1 coordinate 8,868,869, forward strand.
TCAGGTCAATATAAAGATACTAGATTACAAAATCTTGTGAACATGTTTAGTCTATGTGTCTATTCTATGTTGAATTAGTGACCTGTACTAGATGCTAGATACCTGTATTACTGTAGATGTTGTCATCTACATGGCATGAAAGCATCTAGTACAGGTCATTAATTCAACACAAAATAGACACATGGACTAAAAATATTCACAAGAAGTTGTAATCTAGTATCTTTAAATTGACCTGACCTACATGCATTGGACTTAGAAAAACAGAGCTCATTACTGGGGTGAACATGATATCTCCAACAAAAATGGTCCTTTTAGCTTTACCTGGGAATTGATCACCTAGGTTGATGTTGCTACCTATTAAGCTACAAAAAGAATGTAGGAAATGTTTTTAGGACCTCACAATATAATTTATAACTAAAGTACTGCTTCATTGGTAGGCTTTAGGAAAAAATAGGTAATAATGGATCTTGTGCGGCATAATGGCATAGTGGTTAGCACGTTCGCCTCTCAGTGCTGGGGATTCCTGGTTCGAATCTGGGTGGAGTTTCCATGTTCTCCCAGGGTCTGTATGGGTTTCCTCTGGGTTCTTCAGTTTTCTCTAACAGTCCAAAGACATGGATTCAAGGTAAATTGAATACTCTAAGTTGTGTGTTTGTGTGTGTGTCTGTGTAAGTGAGTGTGTGCCCAGCAATGGATTGGCGCCCTGTCCTGGGTGTATCTGCCCAGCGCACAAAACATTCTCCCCTGGATGGGCATGGGGAAGCCTCAGGACCCTATTAGAGGATTAGGCAGAAGATAATGAATAAATCAATAATGGATCTTACAACTCTTCTTGTATACTTTGTAAAAAATATATTTTATTTCAGATTGACAGTCTGGTTAAATATGCGATTTATTTTTCTTTCTCATTGGTTACTTGGTCTTGCCCTAATTTTAAACATTATTAAAATAAAATTATCTAAAGTTGCTCTCTATTTCCCAAACAGTGCTATTAACAAAAACATATAGACTAAATCATTAAACTTTTTTCACCTTAGCTACTTATTATTTCATGGTTAGCTAATGTCTGTTGAAGGTTAAGCCGCTGTTGCAAGTGACCCGCCAGGATGAAGAAATTCAGGCTCGAGAGGCCCAGCTTCAGAAGGCTAAAGATAATCTAAGCAAAGTAGAACTTGACTATGCAGAACTGGAAAGAAAACACCAGCAGGTACTTAACTGTCCTTCCTTGTCAACTTCTTGTCTATATGCCCTAATTTTCCACTACTGTAAAATTCTTTGCTTATTTCAAAAATTGCATTCTTTATGACTTCTTTCAGCTGCTGGAAGAGAAGTCTGTGCTTACAGACCAGCTTCAGGCAGAGGCTGAGTTATTTGCTGAGGCAGAGGAGATGAGAGCACGCTTGGCCAGCCGTAAGCAGGAGTTGGAAGAGGTGTTGGGGGAACTTGAGGGCCGATTAGAAGAAGAAGAAGAGCGAGGAGCTCAGCTAGTTAATGAGAAAAAGCGAATGCAGCAGCATACACAGGTGAATTGATGTTCTGTCCGTGTAGAGCCTATGCTGTCTGTGGTGTATAGTTCACTTAATCTTAATTTCCTACAGGATTTAGAAGAGCAATTGGAAGAGGAGGAAGGGGCAAGGCAGCGCCTTCTTCTAGAGAAGGTTACACTAGAGACCAAAGTGAAGAGTCTGGAGACTGAGACAATGACTGCAGGAGAGCAGAAAGACCGACTAAACAAGGTCTTACAGTAACAAAATTATTTATCTCAAGTTGTTTCAGTTGTCAATTGTACAATAATATACAGCAATTGTACTTATCTCAGTGTAGCACTTGTTGTTGTACAGTAGATGTACAGAAGCCTTGGTGAGTCATGTCTTGGTCTCTTTTCTTTATCCCAGGAAAAGAAACAGCTGGAAGAGAGGCTGAATGAGGTAACTGATCACCTAACTGAAGAAGAGGAGAAGGTGAAGAGTCTTAACAAGCTCAAAAATAAACAGGAAGCCATTATAGCTGACTTGGAAGGTAATTGGTAATCGAACAAATCCATTATACAAGCACATTTGCAGTGTAAATAAATGTTAGTACAGAGTAGAATTTACTCATCTTTATTATGTACTATTCAGAGCGCCTGAAACGGGAGGAACAGGTGCGTCTTGAACAGGAGAAATGGAAACGACGTATGGAGGGTGAAGCAGCTGATGCTCAGGAGCAGCTTTCTGAAATGGGTCTGCTGGTGACAGAGCTCCGAGACATTTTGAATAATAGAGAGAAGGAAATAACAACACTTCAGACACGGTAAGCAGACAAAAATTGCAATTTACACTAGACGTGTTGGTGCAAATAATAATATGGCTTATATGAGTTATTCTATTATGAGATAAGTTGCCACTTTTGGGCTCTTGATCTAGAGGTATATAAATGTATTGTTCTACTACCATTACTTGTTTTATGTCTTGTTAGCTTGGAGGAGGAGAGTGCTCGACGTGCAGAAGCACAGCGTTCAGTAAGGGAGGCCACATCTCAAGTGTCTGAGCTAAAGGAGGAGGTGGAAAGTGAACGAGGGATGAGGGAGAGGGCTGAGAAGCAGAAAAGGGATCTGGGTGAGGAATTGGAAGCCCTCAGGACTGAACTGGAGGATACACTTGACACCACAGCTGCCCAGCAAGAGCTCAGGTATGTGTGTGTCAGGTATGTGTGTGCTGTGGCTTCACAGCAGTCCTGGGTTTTTCAGTATGACTGTGTAGGTTTCCATTGGTATTTGTCATCATTGTTAACAAAATGGAGCCACCTTATGGAAACAGTATTAAAACCATCTGTCTGAAAATTTAGTGACCAATGCACTTGTAGGTCTCGCCGTGAGGCTGAGCTGGGGGAGCTGCAGAGGCTGGTGGAAGAGGAAACACGGAGGCATGAAGTCCAGCTGTCAGAGATGCGCGTCAAACACAGTGCTGCTATTGACTCTCTACAAGAGCAGTTGGATAATGCCAAAAGAGTGAGTTTGAGCCTTTGCTGCTGTGCATTAACATATTGGTTTGCTCTCAGATTTCAGCCAGTTCAATTTTGGGTACGTAAGTAAATAGCTTGCATGTTTCTTAGTCTCGACAGTCACTGGAGAAAGCAAAAGCCATGTTGGAGGAGGAACGTGGAAGCTTGCTGGTTGAACTGAAGACACTGCAGGGGGGCAAGATGGAGAGTGAGAGAGCCAGAAAGAGAGCTGAGGGGCAGTTGCAGGAGCTCAGTGCCCGCCTGGCCCAGGCTGAGAGAGAGCGGGAGGATAGAGAAGACAGGCTCCACAAACTCCAGGTAAAGTAGCAATGAATTACAAAAGAGTACTGAAGGAAGTTTATTATTACTCACTATATAATGTTGTAAAATTGTTCGGGAATATATAGTATGTGGATGTGTCTAGTACCAACATAATGGCATTCAAGTTCCAACAACAATTTAGTCCTCTAATAATCTGCTGTCTGAGGCAGCTTATACAATAATATAATATATTATACTGTCTGTTCTAAACAATTGTTAAAATTATAACAGACTTTAGGTTTTAGATCACAGAATATTAGCCTCAGTATATTCCTGAAAATGCCAATAAGCCCAATTAAGACATGAACTGGATTTAAACCTGTCTGGAAGAGAAAATTTCTCAATCCATTTGATCTCTAATAAAACTGAAGGTAGAAATTGTTTTGAATTAAAGCTGCGTTCTTTTTTTTTATTGAAACTTAATTTAGCTGAAATAAGATGAATGTGACATTAATGCACGATTAAATCTCTGCAAGTTTTTATTTCATTATGTGCTTAATAATATGGATTTAAAAATACTCAATAAGCATCTGTCTAAAGGATTCATTCACAAGGTCCAGACAGAATTGCTTGATTTTATTTTATTTTTTTTTATAGAAACAGGTATATGTTCATGAGCAAATATTTTGGCACCCCTGTTAAAATTTCTTTTATTGCTTTTTTTTATGTGAACACAAGCATTTTCAGATAAATGCTTTTACACATGCAAAACATAGCAGGATAGCTTACATTCAGTTTTCTGTATTGCTGATGTTTTGTTGACTGCTAGTAGCACGATATAATGCAAACAGTACAACTGATGCTGTTAATATTCATGCATGTAGCTCCACCAGCTAATGACAAAAACTTTGCCTAAGCCTATATTTCAAATCTTTTAAACCCCTTTTGTTCTTAATATGTTTTAGTTAGAGATAGATTCTCTGTCCAGCTCTCTTTCTTCTTCTGATTCCAAATCCATTCGTTTGAACAAAGAGGTCAGCAGCCTGGAAAGCCAGTTACATGACGTTCAGGTAGTAATCCATAGTGTTTTTGTATCACTGAAAAGACCTTGTTAATAATTTTATAATTTATTTAGAGTTTGTATACATGTGCCACAGGAGCTGCTCCAGGACGAGACACGTCAGAAACTGGCTCTGAACTCCCGTGTGCGAGTTTTGGAGGAAGAGAAAGCATCTCTAAATGAAAGGCTGGAAGAAGAGGAGGAAAAAAACAGAGAGCTCACACGCCAGATACAAACTTACTCCCAACAGGTCCATTTTCTTACATACACAGAGCCCTAGACTGTGTGGCATTTAATTTGACTGAGTCTTTTTTCTTTTATTTATCAGCTTACTGATTTAAAGAAGCAAACAGAAGAAGTAAACACAGCAGTGGAAGTTGGAGAGGAAAGCAGGAGAAAGCTGCAGAGGGAGCTGGAGAATTCACTACAAAGAGAGAGGGCCAAGGAGGAGGAGCGAGATCGTGTTGAGCGACAGAAACAGCGCTTACGAGAAGAGATCGAGGACATGACTATTGCTTTGCAAAAAGAGAGACAGAATTGCACCGCTCTGGAAAAGAGACAGAAGAAATTTGATCAGGTTAGGGATAGATAAAGAAATGAAGGGGAAGGGATAAAGTGATGTATTTAACATACATTCATAATGTGTCAGAAATTTTCATAATTTGCTTCAGAGAACTTTTTTAGTTCAGAGAAGTTTTTTAGAGCACATTTAGAAATTGAACATTGCCTAAAATAAGCAAAATATGTATTTATATGGTAATAAATTACCTTTTAATCTGTTAAAATTTTGAACCAAAACTTGCAAATGCATGATTTTTTTGTTTTAACCTAAATTTTTAAAGAATGCTAATGGAAGGAATTAGGAAGAGAAAGTAAAGGAAAAGGAAGAAGAGGAGTAAAGAAGGTAGCAAAATAAAAAAGGACGAAAAGAACAGTATGGAAGTGAATACAGTAATGAAAGAAGTTGAATATATTAGTGTAATATGACAGTACAACAGTTAAAAAGGGGGCTAAGCTGACCCGATTTATAAGCTAATGAACTGAGGGACAGAATGCATATTAATTTTTAATTCAATGCAATAATGAGGAACAAAATAATAACATCATAAAAATCATCATTAAAATATTGACCAAACATGATATTAGAAAAAAAGACAAAGAAACCAAAACTCTTGTACATGGCTCACTTTAAACTCTGACTCCTACAGTGCCTGGCAGAGGAAAAGGCGGTAAGCGCACGGCTGATTGAAGAGCGTGACCGAGCGGAAGCCGAAAGCCGAGAGAAGGAGACTCGCTTTTTAACTCTGTCACGAGATTTACAGGAAGCATCAGAGCAGCGAGATGAACTTGAGAGAGCCAACAAGCAGCTTCGTCTTGACATGGAGCAGCTCGTCAATGCCCAGGATGATGTGGGCAAGAATGTATGACTCACAATTTTACACATGATAGTAAAAGTTCATAATTAAATTATAATAAACTAAATTGTTACATAACATCTTTTAAGTTTTATCAAAGTAACTATTAATATATGTGCAGTATATTTTTGGAGCAGTGAGGATTAAAGGTCTTGCTCAAGGACCCACATTGGTAACCTCAGTGGACCTGAACCCCCAACCTTCTGATTGATAGCCCAACATCCTAACCATTCAGCTGCCACTAATAGCTTGAGCTTATTTTTGTGTTATAATAAACACAACAACAAGCTCAATAATTACACTCTCATGTGGCAGGTGCATGAGCTAGAACGCTCTCGTCATGCTCTGGAGGTGGAAGCACAGTCTCTCAAGGAGCAGATGCAGGAGTTGGAGGAGGAGCTGTCTGAGGCGGAAAACGCACGACTCCGACTCGAGGTCACATTGCAGGCGCTTCGAGCTCAGTTTGAACGTGAGATCAGTGCCAAAGAGGAGAAAGGAGAGGAGAAGAGACGGGCTCTTAACAAACAGGTATGATGCGTTATTGGAGTTTAAGTTGGCTTGTAAGAACTCATTACCAAAACACTTATAAATCTGATCCAAGAACCTTTCTATACCTCTTTAAAGAAACACTCCATGAAGAAACAGCCATATGTATGTATATATGTAGATATATTAAGATGTGTTGCATTTTTTATCAGTTATTTATAGACCTTATAGTTGGTTTATTCAAGATGGGTGTTTTTACTGTATTACTGTATATACTGTATTTTATTGTATTTTATTTTTATTCATGGGGTGGCAAATTTATAGTCTATTATAATTTGAAAATCTGGAAGATCTCCATACAGATCTTCAGCAGAAGGAACCATGAAGTCCTCTAAAACATTGTAGTAAACTGATTCGGTGACCATGGATTTAAGAAAGCAGAGTTTATTAACACCTGCACCGGACATTGCACCCCAAATCATGACTGACTGTGGATATTTCACACTGGACTTCAAGCAGTTTGGATTCTGTTGCTCACCTCTATTGTTTAGTAGATGATTAGTGTGTCACACTCATGCCTCAACTCAAACATTCATGCCCTGCAAAATCTAGGCTGATTTCTCCACAGTATTCTAATTTTTGTTTTCCTGTTTCCATGGGTTTTATGATTTGGAAGCCCAAATTGTGTAAAAATAAACAAATAAATACTTGAAATAATTTGAATTGTAGGTCCTAAAACTGTAATCTATTAAAGTTTAAATTTGTGAACGGAGTCATGGAAATTAATCAATGTTCCCATGATATTCAGAGTCTCTCTCTCTCTCTCTCTCCAATCAAACTGTTCAAATGTTTATATAAAGAATTTGCACTAAAAATGTGTTAAACTGGTACCTCAAAAAGTTCTATAATATATAGGTCTTCAAAAGAGCTTTCTAAGAACAATGTTAAAGTGTCTATAGACTGGTGCAGATAGAGTTTAATAAGACTCATGTTCGTGCCAGAAAGAAAATATACAGCTAAACAAATTTAAAAAACAAATGTAAATACTAATGCAAGGCATTGCGTGTAGAACAACATGGATTACTAATACTTTATTTATTAGTGCTTTAATTTCTTGTTTCTTTTGGAAAGGTGCGTGAGCTTGAAACTTTGCTAGAAGAAGAAAAGAGCCAAAGGGCTCAAGCACTATCAGTCAAAAAGCAGATGGAAGCAGAGCTACAAGAGGCTGAGGCTCAGGTGGAAGCAGCCACTCGTGGCAGAGAAGAGTCACTCCGGCAACTGAAGCGACTTCAGGTAATGGCAACCATAACATCGCAGAGTATCAATAAAGAATTTAAATATTTAAAATATATAATATTTTAGTCCTATTCAGCTAGATTCTTCTAAAGTGATTCATTTATTTGTACATATGCTGTTTGTGTTTAGGGGCAGATGAAGGAGGTGTTGCGGGAGTTGGATGAAACCAAGATAGCTCGGGATGACATAATTGTTCAGTCGAAGGAAAGTGAAAAACGGTTGCAGATCCTGGAGGCTGAGCTCTTGCAGCTGACAGAGGTATGTTGCACATTTTGATTGTTTAAATGTTTACATTTGTTATTGTGGAGGCCACATTAAAAGTTTTTAAATTTATTTGAATGCAATGTTTTCATTTTCTCAGGAGCTGGCTGTGTCAGAGAGATTGAAGAGGCAAGCTCAGCAAGAGCGAGACGAAATGTCTGAGGAGATTCTCAACACCACTAGTGGAAAGTAAGTTTTCTGTGACGTGTGAATGAATTGAGGGTCTAGGTGTGCATGTGTCAAAGACAATTACATTGCCTTTGCTCTTGAAGGACTGCTCTGTGTGATGAAAAGAGACGTCTGGAGGCAAGGATCAGTCAGCTTGAGGAGGAGTTGGAGGAAGAGCAAAATAATGCTGAACTTCTGGCTGAAAGACACAGAAAGACGACACTTCAGGTTCACACCTTTTCTCAATGATATATATATATATATATATATATATATATATATTTTATATACAATAATTATTATATTAAATAATATATGTAGTTATGTGTAGATATAGTCTTAATTATAGTATGATTTAGTGTTAATTACCTTGTATTTAATTGTGCGATGGTGCTTAAATTTTAAAGTCTTTAAAAATCTAAATAAAAATAGTACACTTGGTGGTTCATTTGTTGAGGAAAATGATAGAAACCACCTGGTTCTAGTTCACCTTTGCCCTGAAATCTGTCAAAGCATTATGTTACACATAATACACATTTATATATGCATAGTGTGCATAGAAATTCACCAAAAAAGGGTTCACAAATTTTCAAGCACCACTGTATGTCTGTTTCAATAGTATAAAAAATAATAATAATTACTAATAGCAGAGCATTTTATTAAGAGTACTACAGTAGCATTGGCTTTCTGCGTTACCGGCAACATAATGCCAGTTAAATCCAGTTGTTCCTGGGAATCAGGTGGAAACCTTGACAGTACAGCTTGCTGGTGAAAGAACTCTGGTGCAGAAAAGTGAAGGAGCAAGAGAAAGTCTTGAAAGGCAGAATAAGGATCTTAAGACCAGACTGACAGAGCTAGAAGCTGCTGTGAAAGGCAAACACCGCCTTAGTGTTGCTGCCTTGGAGGCCAAGATCGAAGATATGGAGGAACAGCTGGAACAGGAACGACAGTAAGTAAAACTTAAGAAATACTGTATGTATGTATATGCTTCACAGTAGGGATGGTGTTTTTGGGATGGTACTCAGCATTCTTCATCCTTCAAACACGACGAGTGGAATTAAGACCAAAAAGTTCTATTTTTGTCTCATCTGACCACAGAACTTTCTCCCATGAGATGGCCATGGGCAAACTTAAGCTGGGCCTGGACGTGTTCTGATTTTAGCAGGGGAGTCTTCCATGCCATGCACAACTTTAAACTATGACATCTTAGTCCATTACCCATAGTATCCTTGGAAACAGTGGTGCCAGCTCTCATTAGGTCACTGACAAGCTCTTCCTGTGTGGTTCTTGGCTGATTTCTCACCTTTCTTATGATCATTGATATGCCACGAGGTGAGATCTTGCATGGAGTCTGAGAGTCCAGCCATGCCATCACCTCAGAACTGGCAGAAACCAGTGGAACCCCGCTATACCCATCTACTGTCCGGCGAAGTCTGGCCAGAAGAGGTCTTCATGGAAGAGTTGCAGCCAAAAAGCAATTCCTCCAACATGGAAACAAGGCTAAGCGACTCAACTATGCACAAAAATCATAGGAACTGGGGTGCAGAAAAATGGTAGCAGGTGCTCTGGACTGATGAATCAAAATTTCAAATATTTGGCTGTAGCAGAATGCAGTTTGCTCACCCAAGAGCTGGAGAGTGGTACAATAATGAAATTGTGAAATGTGAAACATGGTGGAGGTTTCTTGCAAGTTTGGGGCTGCATTTCTGCAAATGGAGTTGGAGATTTGGTCAGGATTAATGGTGTCCTTAATGCTGAGAAATACAGGCAGATACTTCATGCAATACCATCAGGGAGACATATGATTGGCCTAAAATTTATTCTGCAGCAGGACAACAACCATACAGCAAATGTCTAATATCTTCGGCATAAACACAAAGAAGTCCTGGAAGTGATGGTGTATCCCCCACAGAGCCCTGATCTCAACATCATCAAGTCTGTCCGGGATTACATGAAGAGACAGAAGGATTTGAGAAAGCATACATCTACAGAAGATCTGTGGTTTGTTCTCCAAGATGTTTAGAACAACCTACCAGCCCAGTTCCTGCAAAAACTATGTGCAAGTATACCTAGAAAAATTGATGCTGTTTTGAAGGCAAAGTGTGGTCACACCAAATATTTATTTGATTTACATTTCTGTTCATTCACTGCATTTTGTTAATTGATAAAAATAAACTCTTAGCACTTTCATTTTTTAAAGCATTCTTAGTTCACAACATTTTTTCACACCAAACGCTATAGATGCAAAATATATATATAAATTGTGAAAAAATAAGTGTCTCAAGAGTTTATTTATTGTTTTGTTTCTACTTTATCTAAAGTTCTAAAGAGTTAGTTGCAAAATATAAATGGTTGAAAATGTGAGTTCCAACAGGGCAGAAACAGTTTTTTTTATTTTGGTTTTGTATGTCTCTGTCTCTCAGGGAGCGTATAATGGCCAACAAACTTGTGAGAAAAACTGAGAAGAAACTAAAGGAAGTATTATTGCAGGCTGAAGATGAGAGGAGACACGCAGATCAGTACAGAGAACAGGTTTGCCTTTTCATTATCTTTTGTCATATCTATCAACCTTACAAAAATAACAACACAACTCATGTTTCATAGGTCCTGTAGTATTAAATATGTTATTAAATGTGGTGTTAAGTATGTATTTAACAATATTTTTAGTAATTGTTTTAAGCCGGGGTTTTATTTGAGGCTGTGTCTCTGCAGCTGGATAAGTCGATGGGACGCTTGCGGCAGCTGAAGAGACAGTTGGAGGAGGTGGAAGAGGAGAACTCGCGCACTAATGCCCAGCGTAGAAAACTGCAGAGAGAGTTAGAGGAGATGGGAGACAGCACCCAGAGCATGTCTCGAGAACTCAATGCCCTTCGCTCTCAACTTAGGTAACACTTGAATTTGAAAGAATCATGTAATCCAGCCTGAACATGCTGCATACAGTTGGTCTCGTTCTTCATTTACATACAGAATGTAATTTTTTTTGCTCTATTATGTTTTCATTGCTTATGCATGTTTATTTCTTTTGATCAATAACTAATGTCATTGCATGTGTATGTCCATGTCTATGTGTTTGTCTCCTACACCCACTCAGCAGCACAGAACGTCCCAGAGGCAACAAGTAGGTTTTTACTGCAAATTTGTTTTGGGGTTTTTATTTGTAGGGAGTTTTTTGTGGGACTTTTTGTAGTATATAGCAAGATTATGATTACATTGCAAGATTTATTTTTGGGGTGATTAGTAAAAGTCTGGATTTAGGTAACGAAGGCCATCAGTTTAGTTTGAACAACCACAACCACTAAATCTAATGGTAATAAGGGTGGTGGTTCAGACTCAGATTTTGTATTGCACTAATGTTTGACATCTTTGTCACTTGATTTAAATCACATTTTCATTTAAAAAAAAAAAAGTCAAATCATGTCAATCAAATCAAGTCATGTTTTCATTTTGCCAGTTTTGTCAATCATTACTCCATATAAACCTATCAATTGCTATTTTATATTTAGTAAAAGAAATGTTTAATTGTATTTTTTCAGGCGTGCTCCCCTCCCTCTGTCTGTACGGGGAGGTCGGAGGGCTCTGGTGGATGACCTCTCACAAGAGAACTCTGACTCAGAGGATCCACCTGCCTCCCCAACACCCTCTAGTGGACAGCCAGGTACCCCCATGCCCACTGATGGAGCCCTGGGTCCACCGCCTCCCTACAGTCTTACAGATAATGAATAAGCAGACCCTTATATATAGGCAGCCAGGTGGAGGTAATCACAGTATATGCATTTAATGATGACATTTTAAATACGGAATACAGTTCTATCCAAACAGCATATGTGACAGGAACGAAATATTCAATGGATTTTGAGTGAGGAGTTACTGTTACAAACTTTAGTGCTCTCTCGCTTTACCATAAGCCATGTGCTTAAGAGCAATCCACCTGTTTATAATGGCAATCAGAAAAAGGCAAGCATTTCTTTGAACGATGATTCATCATAAGAGTAACTTACTGGCTGTACTTGCATGTGTGATTTTGCTGCAGTATTACTTTCAGGCTTGCTTTTTCTCTCTTTCTCTCACACTCTCTCTGTCTCTCTCACACACAGAGATACACATTTTTTGGCACATTTGTTTTAAGGATTGGAATTTTGTACTCTATTAAAAGTATATAAATTTAAAAATGATTTAAGAAATTGTAACTTGAATGCAAGTTAATCCATCATAATTTGCTATGAATTTAATTAAGTCAGACAGTCCCTGTGTGAGAGAGGGGAAGTAATAATATTTACTGTAAAGTTATGAACCAGGCATGACTTGTAGGACTCATATGACCATAAGAATACTGAGTAATAATTGCTCAAATCATATTTTAAAGTCATATGGGTTAAGTTTTTTAATGTCATACAAGAAATATTACAGAATTAAATTGAGCTTATTAAGCAGTTACAGGTACAAAATGAAATGTATCACATTTATCATAGGTAAGATACAGCACTTTTGGGGGAAAAATATGTATTCACTCAATGTTACATACAGAGTACCTTAAAAACTGACCTTTGTTTTTCAGGTCAGTGGTAAATTCAGTTATGTACTGTAAACTGTGAGTAATCACACCGAGTTGTTTTAACATCGCACCACTTCCAGATTTAGCTTTACTCTTATATCTGTCATTTTGTTCACCATCCAATGGATGCAAAGTAAAAGAAATTGATAAGGCTATTGTAGTATAATGTAAAGCTTCAACCGAGCTCATTAAGATGGTAATATTCCTTTGGATCTTTCCTATAGTGCTATATATTCATGTCAAATGATCATCAAAAACCCATTATTTAAAGCACGTCATATTCAAGGACACATAGTTTTGTCTATTACATAGACACCTCTATGTTTTTGGCTAGTTATTTTTGGTCTGCTTAGTTCCAGTAAACATTGTTAATACAACCTCAATTACAAAACCATTGTAACTAGAAACAAAATGCAATGATTTGCAAATCTCAACTGTAGGGGAGAAGAATAATTTATCATGAAATGAAAAGTCCAATAATAAAGTACTAGGACTGTTGGGCAGCTAGAATTCTACATTAGACAAGAATAGGACAATATTTTTCTCACTCACCAGATGTTTACAAACAGTTGTTAAAAGAAGAGGGAATGCTAGACAATTGTGTCACAACATTTTATATATTTAATTCAAAATGAGCTAAGGGTTCAATGAAATTGAATTTATTTCAAAATCTGATATGTTGCTTATGTTCTATGGGTAATTAAATATGGGTTCATGTTATTTGCAAACAATTGCATTCTATTTTTATTTACATTTAACACAGTATTCCATTTTTATCACAGTATTCCATTCCAAGTTGTACAACAGCATAGACAATTTATATATAAATATATATAAATTGGTAAATTGGGATGTCCGTTGTAAACCAGGCATTTACTAAGACATTATTATCTGATATCCCATATGTCCTTTAGACTGAATAGGCACAAAATCTTAAAGACTTAATCAAAAATCCCGTTTTTTGATGGTCATCTGTAGCATACGTTTGATCGTAATGTACATTTGGTTTATTTATTTTTGTTTTTAAATATAACAGCTGGAATATAAAACTTTTGGAAGTAAAAGCTTTAAGTTGCACCAAATCTGGGCATATGGGTGATAAAAGGGATTATACAAGTAGTTAGAAAGTAGAAGAGGCCTGTAGTTTAGGCCTGTACTGAAACCCCAGTCAACACCCACTACTTCATTCCTTAAAATTTCCTTTTCCCACTGACTGTGTTCTTTGCTCAGAGGTAAGGTAGTGCCCATTGCCTCACTGTATGAATGTTTAATTTTACATTCTAAACTTCAGTCCTTTTTTTTTTATTTTTTATTTTTTTTATACATGACAGGGCCTCAAATAGAGGATATCATTTTAAAATATACTAAAACAGTTTAACAAGTATAATACACACAAAGAATAAAATCCTTTAAACTTTTTGTTGCCCTTATTTGACCCCCCGGACCAGCTAAAACATAAGCTTACAATTATTGTTTTAGTATCACGGAAAAACAGAACTGAACAGAAAACATATTGGCTCCAAAGGATTTATTAGAAAATGTAATTAAATGTCAGCCGGTTTTAAATACCACTGGTATTGATATGATATGATGATTGCTGTCTGAAGCACTGGGTCTGTTGTATCTACTGGAGAAAAAAAGCTGCTATTGCTCTTGGATTGTTTTCGCTTTCATTTTGTTATCAATGTTTATATCTCTTTTAGAATATATCAGCTAATTGGTATAATGACACTGTTACAGGTTTACAGACTGTGAAATTACCTTCAGGTTTGGTCAATGTAACAGTGATGTATCAGCTTTAGTATTAGGACCAACCATCCTACCATTACATTGCACCTTTAATTTATTAGACACGTTGAAATTAGATTTAGCAAGGTTGAACCCACTGGTCACATGTTTTGTGTTTTTTGCTAATGCTGTTTTTTGTGCAATAACAGGTATTTTAGATGCACTGGTGCTGTGATGACTGGTGAACTACTGTACATGTAATTCACATGTTTGCCAGCATTATTTATTGTTCAGGACCCAAACCAGCGATGTTTAGCTGACATTTTTAAATATACACTCTCACTATTACAGGAGAGTATTTTCACCTACAAACTACCTTTGTATTTTTAGCACAGCTTAGCCATGCACTACATCGTTACTTCAATTTACTAAGGGTTTGTTTGTATGTTGTGAATTAAACTGATATACATACAGGTATTTCAATTTCACACAACAATTTCCAATAGAGATAAGGTATATGCTATATTGTTGCCTACATTTATTGACAAGTCTACATTAAATTAGTGCAAAATTAAACCCAGAACTTAAAAATCAATGCTTTTTTTTTCTTTGTCAGTGAAAATATATATATATATATATATATATATATATATATATATATATATATATATATATATATATATATATATATATATTAACATGGTGACCGTACAGGATGTCATGTGTATTTAGTCTTGCGTTTGCTTTGTGCCTCTGTGAAACATTTTTTATTTGCCTAAATAAAAATCTGACTGGGGTGAATTTTATTATACTCTCACTGGTTTTGATTTCTGTCACCTTTCATTGTGTGTTCTTTAAGAAATTGTTTTGGTCAATTTGAAAACATGAATCAGTATGCACTTATTGGCCCACTTTGCTTTAAAAGATCATAAATGCGGTAAAAGTTTCATTTAAAAAAACTTGACTGAAAAAGAAATTAATGTCACAGCTTAATTTTTGGTGAAATATTTGCCTTGCATGCATTTGTGTTTTTAGCAAAATAAGCTTAACATGGATGCTGTTTAAACAGATTTTTGTTCAGTAATACATGCAAGATATAATTTTATAAGATAATATGAACTGTATATATTCTATTTAATATACAAGACAAATTCTTAAAAATGTTAAACGATAGTTGAAAATTTCGTTATAGTGTTAATATTTTAAATACAATTTATTATTTAGGCTTTAACTCTTACCACTTTATCCTGTATGTTTTGACTCTCTTATGTGTTCAGGTTTGTTAAATTACAATATATAGACATAACACAACAGAATTAACATTATGCTAGTTTTATAGATTTGATGTTAATACATTAAATTATTACATAACATACATATGTATAAAAACCACTTACAGAGCAATTTATTACAACACTATGCTTATACTTGGTATCTTCTCAATTTGCTTTTGAAACATCGTCAAGGTTCCATGCTTTATGCATTTTGAGAATTTCTGTTTAATGCAGTTTTACATTTGACTGGTTACTTTATTACCAATGTTGATTTTCTGTGTCTAATTGACACCGTTGTTGTCACACATGCCATGGTCAAAATGACTTATTTTTATAATGATAGTTAATATATATACTATTACTTTTTCGGAATTAGATAAAAAAGTAGACAACCTTAGCAAAATTTGTTCAAATTATTTAAATTTCAATAAACAAAACACTCTTATTCGTAACAGTATGCATTGTCAATGAATTTTAAGCATTTAACATTACAACATAGTATATCCATTTTCCTGTAAGAATGGAGAGTGTTTTTCCATCCAGCCATCCACTTTATCCTCTACTAGGGTCGCGGGGGGGTTTCCCCAAGGCCCATCCAGGGGAGAACGTTTCGGGGGCTGGGCAAATACACGCAGGACAGGGCGGCAGTCTATCACTGGTGGAGAGTGTTTTTTTTTATTTATTTTTTTATAATAAATAATAAAATGTTGCAGTTAGGACTGTTTGGATTCCTATACATAAAATGGTTTCAGATGTATTTTAAACATATTTTAAACATATATTAAAGGCACTTGTAAAATAGCCTTTGTCTGTGTAGTCTCTTCAAAGCAAAGTTTATGTTCTCAGTAAATGGTTATGCTTCAGTTGTGTGTGAATACCCAAATAAATATTGTTTGGTACTGTGTTAGCACTTTGCTTAATGATATTAGACCATACTTTGTATATGTCTCCTTCAGCATTCTTGGATATGTTTAGATACTGTAACAGTTATTAAAACATTGGACTGGGAAACTTGGTGGATTTTCTGTTCATATCTAAAGAGCACAAAGAGTTAATGTTTGTGGAAATTCATTGTTTAATAAAAGCTACAGGGAGTCGTGCCTGATAAGCTTCACTGTGATTCTACACTGGTACTTTAACGACAAGTAAAACCGGGTGTCCTGACCGCACCATCAATGTCATCTTCTGCTGTTATGTTGTTGAAAAGCCAGTCATCATTAATGGGTGGTGTTAAAACTGCATGAGAATATGAATTATAAGCAGGGGCTGAGAAAGACTGAGCAACACCATCAAAACTGGCAATATTTGGATCTGTCTCAGCATCTGAAAAAGAACTAAAATCTCCTGTACAGCTATTATGGCCTTGTGGCAAAATATCAAAGCCAGAGCACTGAGCAGTGGAGGTTGAGGAGGAGGAGGAGGGTGAGCTAAAAAAAGTATGATAATCAGAGTTTGGACTTTGTGTACATCTTATCTCTGTGCTGCTCTTTCCATCAGCTGTCAACAAATGATAAGAGTTTTTTAATGTGCTTAGTGTATCATCCATGCAAATGTCATTTTGAACCCAGTAATTAACCTGAGGCTGGTCCTGATTACCAAAAATCTGAAGCTTACTTTGTTCTAAAATCTTCAACATAGTTTCAGATATGTTCCACGTACCATCTAACAAGAACTGACTTTCTTTGTTCTTTATTGTATTCACTTCAGGCTGGTTTACATAGCAGCAATCCATTATTGTTGCAATCGGTTGTGTGACATAGCCTTCATTCTGATGACAAATGTTATTTACATTTTCCACATTCAGACCCTTGACAGAGTTTTCAAGCAGAGTGTTAAGATCCTCATCACCCCAGTCTGTTTGCTTATCCAGATCAAATACCTCATGTGAGGTATTCAGCAATGTAAAGCTGTTTGAAAAACAGCTCTGATCATCTTCATATTGTGAGTGCCAAAGAGCCTCATTTTCTTTATTGCAACTGATCAGTATATATTTATCTGAAGAATCTAGCAGTTCAAAATTCCTATCTTTTGGATCCTTATGTGGCAGTTCTGGAACATGCTGCATCTGAATGGTATCCTCACTATCTGGTTGAACCTCAAAATCATAAAGATTTAAGGACAAAGGTGACACTGGTGATGTTGGTAAGACATCAAATAAAGATACACCCTGATACTTTTCTTCATCTGTGATTGTGATGACATTAGAATTTAAGTTCTGTTTTATTCTTTCCACACACTCGAGAGAACTAAGTTCTTTGTCCCCCAAGATGATGTTTGTAAATTGTGCCAGACTGTCTAAATCAACAGATATTGTATGATTTTTTTCCTTTTCATTGTCAGAAATTTGCAGTAATGGGTCATTAGGCTCCATTTCCTTCCCCACTTTTTTGAGCTGATCATCTTCTGCATGATCCAGATTATTTAAGGTTTTTCCCTTGTTATTATTTACAAGTTTATTTAAGGTCTTGATGTCATCTTCATGTTGGTAGGTGAGCCTCATAGTTTCACCAGGACTACTAGTGACTGCAGAAAAGCATGTCAGAGAGTTGTTATAATAAAGATGATTATAATAATAATAACAATAATAATCTTATTAATTAGGAAATATTAATATTAATAAGGAAAATTGTCTGTGTTTGTGTGTGTGTTCTATATACTAATCCACACTGTTGCTTTGATTACCATGACATTCGACAAACTTACTATTCGGGATCCTGCTGAGGTTTATATACTCTTTACAAGTGCCACGGAGTAAATTAACAGGTAAATTAACATTTACCCCATTTGCAAAAACATTTTCAAGCCCGGGCTGAGAAGTGGCTAGCAATAAATAATTCTAAAGAGGGTGAGATTATAGACTGTATCTTTGTTCTAGCTTTTATTATTTTTTTAAATGAAAGCCGTGTTTAAAGTTTTCCATTTTCCAAATTTTAATTGATTGACATTTTTGCCACAAATAAATTTGATGTTTGAAATTTCATTCTTTCATTCATTATCTCCCGCTTTATCCTTTAATCGCGGTGGGGTTCCCCATGCCCATCCAGGGGAGAACGTTTCGGGCACTGGGCAGACACTCACATGTTTGAAATTTGAAAAAATAAATGGTGGCCTATATTTTTAGAAAGTGTATTTTTCATACATTCGCATTATTACACATTCAGATGGGTAAATGGTGTCTTATCTTGTTATGGGCTGTAATCTGTCTATGGTTGTTTCCCACAACTTTTGTTCTATCAATGCTGGATTGGCTTCAGTACCCTACAAACTTGATCAGAAGCAACTAAAAACCTTCAACTACTAAATCTATGAAAAATATATCTATATCAATATCTATAGATCTATAAATGATGGTTATTTAAGGACATTCCCAAGGCTGTCATTACGTATTAAATCAAATATAATTACTTCAAAAAATAAACTATACTGTATGTTTGGCATACTAAATTAAGTTCTCATGATTTAATATTGTTACCTGGTTTTAAGTTTTTTCCTGGTTCACTGTTATGAGTTGATTTCACATAGGCTTTCCCAGTTGAGACCGTGTCCACTGTATCGACAAGAGTTGTTGCCAGCTGTTGATTGGCAGCTTCTATTTCTGCAAATTTTCTGTCA
The DNA here is from genome assembly GCA_019802505.1 of Corydoras sp. C115. NCBI lineage: Eukaryota > Metazoa > Chordata > Actinopteri > Siluriformes > Callichthyidae > Corydoras > Corydoras sp. C115. The sequence goes on from JAFMOC010000002.1 coordinate 8,887,964, forward strand.
GTACATAAAAAAATAACATAATACTTTTCTGTAAATTTTACCAAAACATTCAAGCCTTTGCAAATTTTACCCACCTCTGGATCATGTTCTGAAGAAACCTGCGGTGGTTAACCTGTCGTTTGGATGGCTTGTTTTTGCGAGGCTTTTGCAAGGTCCGCATCATATAACCAGCTGCAGATGTCACAAATGTAAAAAGGTCTCGACCCCATGGCATGCCTCTATCCAGTCCTGAATCAAAGGCTATGGTACTAGCATGACACATTTCTAAAAGCAAATGCACATTAACTCCATTTAAATTATGAGTTAAAGGTGAAAATTGGAAATAATTCGAATCAAGTTCTCTATATTCATTTATTTACGATGGTTTGTCCTGAAAAGTCAATGAAACATACATAACGAGATTGTTGGGGGGAAAAAACTAAACAAAATCAGCTTGTACCACATGAGGCTTTCAAAAGTCCATTTCACCATTCAGAATGCCTCACACGTTAAGGCCTTTCCATTGCCCATCTACTTGAAATATTAACATATAAGTGTATAATTAAATACATAAAATAAAATAAAAAAAATTATACATCTTATTAAAAATTAGGCATTCTGGTTTGCTATGTTTTTTTTTAATTATGATAAGTCAAAGATTTGTACAGGAAACAGACTAATATACATTTAAAAGCACATTTGTTGTTTAATGCATTAATTTGGCCTTTACAAATGTATTTTAGGATAAATAAAAACTAACAAAAATACAGACATTTTGCAGTGAGTGTGAAATTTTAATTGTTTACTAAGAATGTATTAACAGATCAACATATCACCAAAATGTTTGCATATGAATGTAACACATTACTTAACTTTTACTCTGTTCATTGTAAACACAGATTTGCCTTTACTTTCTTATTTCCAGTATAAAAACACCAATACCATATAACTGATTATTCACTAATACATCACCATTTTGATGCAGTGAAATAAAACAACACTTATACTTCTTACTAATACAGTCACAATTTAATAAGCATCTTTTATCAATTAGCCTGTAACACATATATGGAATTTGTGATGTTTATTGTCACTACTCACCTTTTCCAAGCATATCCTGGCTGTGCTCTGGCTGGTAATACTGCTGTACAAATGTAGTCAGATGTTGTGACTGAACATATGGGCAGATATAAATACACCCTCCCCAAAGTAAGAGACAGGGGGAAAGAGAGATATAGGTTTGCAATAGAAGAATTGTGCTAAATGAAACCTTTTTCATACGTTCAAATTAAGGATAGCAGAACATGACTGACAAAGAGTATGGGATGTGACTATTCAGAGGTTAAGAAAAGAAAGCAGGGCAATTATAAGAAAGTCAATTGCTCCGGCGCATGCAGGCTGTGTGGGCATTGTCAAAAGGACCAAAGGCCGCTTGTTAAGTGTTGTCAAACAGAAGGCTACCAGTTAAGCACTGAACACAACCTTAATTGATCAGTTTAATATCCTGCCCTTATTAACATTCTTCTGTCTAAGAGTTCTTGTTGCTATAGGTGAAGTACCTTCACATTTTAAAACAGATTAACTGCAGGTTTGGTATTCTTAAGAAAAAATGATAAAAACATACAACATAAGAAATGGGGCTCTCAAAAACAGGGTGAAGGACAGAGATGATCTATTAATTAAGGCATTTTTTACCATCACTTGTTCCTTTAAATCAACCATAAAATTTTAACATGTATCACAAACTGTTTGAACAAATTACTTTTTATGTAAAGTACTGATTAATTTATTATTTGTTTCAAATGCGGATTTCTGATCAACAAGGTACATGATACACAGTAAAAGAATATTATTATATATATGCTGCCAATTTCACAATGCAATAAATGTGATATTTAATGGGAATACTTTATAGTATGATTAATAAACAAGTTTTTTTAGCCTTTATACTACTATATAATTACACATATTTAATTGATAAAATTCTATACACTTAAAGTTCCAGTTTGGTTAAATGTAATGAATGTGGAAACAGAGAAATTAAAGTGAACAATGTTTAAATAAAAACATGGGTATAATGCATTCATCCATTCATTCAATCAATCAAACCTTAACCAGGGTCATGGGGGGGGGGTTAATTACCTTTAGAATTTATATACTGTTTCTCTGATACAATACATTATCAGTTATTTATCAAACAATAATCTACTAGATTATTGTAAAAAGACTGTAATCAATATTATTACTAACATCATGGTACATAGTAACATAAGAACTAAGGAAGCAGTTGACATCTATTTTTAGCAGAGACACGCCCCCATCTACTTTGGGAATAGGCAGTAAAGTCCATGTGCTTTTTGGTTTCATAATCAGAATACTTTATTAATCCTCAGGGGGAAAAAGCAGTTTTTGCCGTTCTATTTACTAAAGAATGTCATGACAAAGTCTAACTTATTTTGGGCCAACATTAAGTGATCTAGGCTTTAATTTTTTTTTTTTTTATACTACAAGACAAACAACTAAGTGGTAAGTGAACAGTACAATTTTGTATGTGTTTTAAACTAACCTTGAAATAAAAACTACATACATTATTATACATTATACATACATTACATACATATTGCAGAGGTTTATAAATAAAAATGTATTATAGATATTTAAACTTGACCCAGACCTCATGTTTAAAATGGGTACTAGTAGCCATGTGCGGAGGTTGCAGTAGTAATAATAATAAATGTAGGACCATAGGCAGAATTAAATAATGATTAATTCAATGTTTTATGTCAATCTTGCTTTGAAAAGATTTGTTCTATCATAGTTTCCTATTTAAAAAATCCTTATAAAATGCTGAGTGGTACCTGAGGACTAGAATTTTAACCCACTGTGCTATTAAAGACTCTGGTATAGAAATTGACCAGAGCCTTCTTTCAGCATGTGTTTTCTTCTCAGGTTTTGCAATTTCTGATAAAACCTTATCAGGAACATATTCTCATTTGTTTTCAGAGGACTTTGGCCACGTTTAAAGGCAGAGGGGGAGCACTGTATATCATTCTTTTATATTCCAGCTATATGGTAAGTTGCATTTTTAGTCTTTATCATTTTAAAGCCAACAGACTACCTTTGGATACAAGCCATGACTAAGTCAAACAACTAACAAAAATATAATGCTTATTAAGACTTTTTTTTTTACAGCAGACATGAATAAACTTCGAGCCATGTTCACATCCCATCCATACATTAGTAATGTGGTAGGTTACACAACTCTATTTGCCACTGCAGACTTGATTCAGCAAAGCATGCTGAGAGATACCCAGTGCAGAAGTACCAAACTATGTGGAAAGACAAATGAAGATGCATCATGTACATCAGGAGAGAAAGCTGCCATGACAATGCCATCAGACTTGGAATGCAGAACATATCCATATAAAGAATCTAAGCACTTGCTAGAAGGCAACAACGAAGTACTAGATTTTAATATTAATTGGGGCCAGACTACACAAGTGGCACTGGTTGGCCTATGTTTCCATTCCAACTTTAACTACTATTGGCTGCATGCATTGGAGAAGATATTTCCAGGAGGGGGGTTCAAACGAATCTCTCTGAAAGTGTTTCTAGATCAACTGATAGCTGCTCCTGCAACAATAAGTGCTTTCTATATAGGTAAGTTTATCCACTTGCATACAAATAAAAAAGTATAATTCTTAAGCAAGATCCAACCATGGAGTTTATATCAGATATATAACTGTGCAGTGTGAGCAGAGTGGGGCAACAAAAAGGCAATCAATTTATTACCTAGAGGGCTTTTATGCACTTATCATTAGTCACAGTGACACTAAAAAATCATGGGTGCCTATGAACGCATGTACACAGAAAGGAGTGGGAATGCTTTCCTCTGACTATTGTACCACAGCAGTACTGGAAATTGTGGTAGGCTGTCACTGTAATATAATGGATAATGGACATGAAACTAGACATAGCTAAAATAGAATAAAATAAGAATTTTTTGAATTCTTTCCACAAAATATCTGATCTGCTTAAAGATAAATTAGAACAACATATTCTACTGTGTAGCTGTTTGTTTATTAGATATTTTTGACATATACCACATATTTTTGTATTCTTTTTATAAGGTTTAAGCACATTAGAAGGGAGAAAAGATCCATTAGAAGACTGGAAAAATAAATTCTGGACTTCATACCAGGTAAAGTTAGAATCATTGTTGGAAAATTGTATTGTTTTGGTTCTAAATCAACGAGATTCAGGGTGTTTCTAATATACCACTACCCTAAACTTTCTGCTTCTCAACTAAATATTTGATTACATATTTGGACATCAAGAAAGTAATTATGGACTGTATACTAAATATCAGTAATATTTAAACATTTTTATTTCTGTGGGTATTTTAATCTATACATATGATTCCAATATATTTAGTTTGCTTACTTTGTGAATTTCCCCATTGCATGACAAATAAAGGTCTATCTTATCTTATAACTTCTGATTTTTAACATGAATCTTTTATTTTTTAAGATTGAAGCAAAGACTAATGAATTATCTAGTGTAATCATGTTCCAGAATGATTGGTCAAAAATATTTTTAGGTGACAAAATGTAGGTAAAAAACACAGACGATTAAAACCAAATAATAAAATAGTGAAAAGGAAAACAGGTGAAATAAAGGTATATCATTGAAACAGGGAAAAAGCAGACCTCAGGCGCATTGAAACACGCCCAGCCCCCCTTCTCCACAACCAAAAATATAAAATAAAAATGTGTGTCTAATAAGCAAGGGTTCGTGGGGGGAAATGTTAGTGGGGGATGGGCGCAAAAGCATCCAAAATCTGTAGAAACTAAGAATCTGAGGACACCTTTTAGAATGCAGACCAGTTTAAATGCGCCCTCTTGTGTTCAGAATGATTTCAACACTAATTATTTTGCATGCATTTTCAGAACACACGACACAGAATCACGCACACTCTTGGCATAAAGAATTCTAGAAACTCACAAGCAGATCCAGAAGCATTCTCAACACAAACATTTTTATCTTACAACACCTGGTGCAGCCAGATTTGATAATCAATGTTCATGCCACAGACCGTAATTAGGATTAAAAAATAGTAGTATTGTATTTTATTTTGTGTAATAATTGTTCTTTATTTTATTGATAACTTTTTATTTTGCAATTAAATTGAATAAAAGAAAAACAATACACATGTTGTCTTTACATTTTTTTTAAATGTGCATTTAATGTCATTGCAGACTGGGATTATCTACTGGTCCATAATGCAGGTAAACTCATTAGCTTCATTGTGATATTGATCAATTCCATTAGCTACTTAAAATAATCAGTAATATACTGCTGTTTTCAAAATTGCAGGCAGTAAATTTCGCTTTGGTCCCCCCAGTAGCACGCACAGTTTTTGTTGGAGGAATCTCACTTTGCTGGACTGTCTTTTTGTGTCATTTTAGACAACAAAAAAAATAATTTTTATATGTAATCCATACTTATTTTGGACCATAAAAGCCTTTCTACAAAATAGAAAGAATAATCTTTTAGTATTCTACTGGATTTAAAAGCAGTTTACTTTCTGTGTGTGTGTGTGTGTGTGTGTGTGTGTGTGTGTGTGTGTGTGTTCAATTTTGTTCATTTGTAATGATGTATAATACCATAAAGGAATAAATGCTTAGGGGTCATTTTTGCTGTATTGTAAACCTATGGAAATGTGATTCTCAATAAATGATGATAACTATAAAAACTGCATCGTGCCTTTGTTAAACACCAAGATAAATTCATATGACTAAGTGGAAAGAGAGTTAATGAAGTCATGCTGCTTCGATATCATCGGTTTCCTGGCATCTCATAGCTATTGATGTAAAAGGAAACACAACCCATATCCTTGTTTGATTGTTTTTACCAAACTCACATGTAAGTCATAGATGCGAAACCATCACAAATCTGGTCACTGGTATTCTCAAAATGTGTGAGTGTATATGAGGGGAAGGGGTGAAACAAGCTTTAGTGATGTGTGGTCTTTTAAAAAAAGCAAGAACTACATTCTTGCTTTAGTTCAAATTTGTTTTGATTAATAAACATTCTTTTTTCAATGTAAATTTTTTTGATGAAAATAACATTATGTAACGTGGCACAGTGGCTTAGTGGTTAGCACGTTCGCCTCTCAGTGCTAGGGATTCCTGGTTCGAATCCCAATAAGGGATCAAGGTCAACTGAATTCTCCAAATTGCCCCATATACAGTGTGTTTATGTATGTCTACGTGAGTGAGTGTGTGTCCAGCGATGGATTGGCACCCTGTCCTGGGTGCATCTGCCCAGCGCCCGAAACATTCTCCCCTGGATGAGCATGGGGAACCCCCCCCCCCCCCCGCTCACGCGACCCTAGTAGAGGATAAAGCGGAAGATAATAGATGGATGGAACATTATGTAACAAGGTGACAATTTTATAAAGTTTATTTAGATATTTGTCTTCATTACATTAGATTTGAGTTTTAAAACATATATACTGACTTTAAATTATATTGGTCACATTGTGATGGATTAGACAAGAACCTTCAAAATGTTTATATAGAAATACATTGTGAGCATTAATTCATTAATTCATCTTTGGTGGAAAACAAAAGTGTATAAGTCACCAGTGCAAAGCAGAATATACATGCATTTCTTTTACATTCGCAACTAGTGGCAGTTTAAGCTCCAGTTCACCTGATGATCATGTTTTATCTGTGGGAAAACAAATTGAATGGGGGGTCCCCATGAAAATACAGAGCAGAATGTTTCCAGCACTGGGTAGATACACCCAGGACAAGACACCAATCTATCGTTGGGCACACACTCACTCACGCAGACACACACAAACAATATAGGATAATATAGGATAAAGCGGAAGATAATGGATGGATGGTATTCTACAGGTTTGTGCTCAGTATACAAAGAGCAAATGAAAGGTTAAAATTTAACCTATTAAAAGTATATATATATATATATATATATATATATATATATATATATATATATATATATATATATATATATATATATATATATATATATATATATATATACATACGGATTATTGTCTAATCCATCACAATGTGACCAATATAATTTAAAGTCAGTATATATGTTTTAAAACTCAAATCTAATGTAATTAAGACAAATATCTAAAAAAACTTTATAAAATTGTCACCTTGTTACATAATGTTCCATCCATCATCATCCCCATGCTCATCCAGGGGAGAACGTTTCGGGTGCCAATCTATCGCTGGACACACACTCACTCACATAGACATACATAAACACACTGTATATGGGGCAATTTGGAGAATTCAGTTGACCTTGATCCCTGTTTTTGGACTGTGGGAGGAAACCGGAGAACCCGGAGGAAACCGGAGAACCCGGAGGAAACCTATGTGGACACACGGAGAACATGGAAACTCCACCCATATTGGGATTCGAATCATGAATCCCTAGCACTGAGAGGCGAACGTGCTAACCACTAAGCCACTGTGCCACGTTACATAATGTTATTTTCATCAAAAAAAATTTACATTGAAAAAAGAATGTTTATTAATCAAAACAAATTTGAACTAAAGCAAGAATGTAGTTCACATCAACAACAGTCATGGATCAAGTCAATTGAGTTCTCCAAATTGCCCCATATAGAGTGTGTATGTGTGCGCATCTGTGTGAGTGAGTGTGTGCCCAGCGATAGATTGGCGCCCTGTCCTGGGTGAATCTGCCCAGCGCCCGAAATGTTCTCCCCTGGATGGGGATGGGCATGGGCATGGGCATGGGGAACCCCCCCCCCTCCCCCATACTGCTAGATGCGGGAAGTTAACCATTAACCTAGACCTCAACGTAACTTCCCTTTCACAAATGTAAATACTTAATGCATAAACCTCATTGTACTAAAAGTTTTACAACACACAGCTAATAGATATATAGATCAAATACTACGGATTACAATGAACAAACTTCAAAGTACATTTTAAATGCAGAAGTTATTAGTCATTGGCTTTTCTTTGTGGTCAGCGTTTGTGACAAAAATACACTTATTATCCATTACATTTAAAATGTGGAATACTGTAACTTATGTAGTTTAATTTGGTTTAGTTTAATTTAGTTGTAGGTAACTATTTTGACACACTACTGCTTAACGATTTGGGACGTAACCAAAAAACGCTCGATGATCACATGAGTCTTGGTCACGTGTTGTAGTTCGTTTCACCGAGTTCTCGTTGAATGCTTTATCGCGAGACTATGCAACTTCCTTTTCCCTTTTCCCTTTGAGTCCAAGATGGTAGGTAGCAGCCATCCCGTGTTTGAACATTGATGTTTTTAAAATCTGTCTGCATCCTCAGGTAGTTGCCGCCCTATAAAACGGGACGAGTATTATATAAGTCTTATTTCACTTTACAAATAAGTTAGCACCTAAATGTAATGCTGATGTGCGGTTATAACTGTGTTTAGAACCCGAGGATGGAGGGCCGGCCTGTTTCAAGGAGCTTCGTGCTGTTTAGCGGCGCTTTGATACTTAACAACAATTTTGTGTCGAATATTCAGCACATTAAGTATCTAAGTGGAGCTCTTTCAAAACTACGTTATGGTTATAGTATTTAGTCGTCCCATGTTGTGTTCTTTGTTAGCACTAGTTCGCCGACATTGGCGGCACGAGCTGAAGCATGTTTATGCTCATCTTATGCTCTCATTCCATCTTAATTGGCTTAATTGTATTTGCTTATTTTTTACTTGTACTATTTTTATTAGGGTTTGTACTATTTTATTATGTTGTGCTGTAATTGGTTGCTAAGTTTTCTCCGTGATAAAAGTGTCGATCACGCGCGTACTTAAATTTACATTTAGTCATTTGGCAGAAGCTTTTATCCAAAGCGACTTACAAATGAACTTTATCAAGAAGCGTACTTCTTGATAAAATCACGATGTGGGATCAATCTGCTTATTTTCTAGCCAAGTTTTTGAGTAGGCATATAGTTTATAAACAGATAAGGTAGTGTGTAGTAGAAACCGTTTTGGGTTTTTTTTCTTTTTCTTTTAAATGTGATGAATGAATGAATGTTATCCAGATGAGGTCCACTCACTGACATTGTATGTTCAACAGGGAGTTGACATCAGGCACAACAAGGACCGAAAGGTTCACAGGAAGGAGCCTAAAAGCCATGACATCTACCTAAGACTTCTGGTTAAGGTGAGTTGCCTCTGCAGTGATCCCTAAGAGTACTAAATGTCACATAAATATACAAAGGCCAACACGTATTTAAAACATGTGTTTTGATGATTATGGAACCTCTCTGAGGCGTTAGTAAGTTGTTTATTGTTTGTATAATTCCTGTTTGGGAAGTGAGATACCATATCTTGTGTGTCATTAATTATTACTTGCATGTATGTAATGAGTTAATATTAAACATAATGAAATGCTATTAGGGTATCTGGTTAGAGATTACCTTGCACCTTTGACTTAAAACAACTGTCCAGTAACATTTAGCACAATATCCCCACTATATGCCATAATGCCAAAGTGTGTTGACATTAATAATTTAAGCAGCTGTCAACTTCAAAATTCTTTTTATATAGTTTTTAGGAACCTTTCAGTTCAAATGTTTTTTTTTCCTTGATCACCTCAGCTTTTTGCTATGTGTGATAATTTCAGCCGCAAGTCAGTTTGTTTCCATTCAAGACTGCTGTGTTAATTATTCCTGCACAAAAAGTGACAGTATGACCTGCAGATAAACCACAATTTTAAATAATGACCTGCTAGACAAGAAGAAAAAGAACTGCATCAACTATTGTACTTGTTGTATTGCTCTTGAAACAATTAAATGCCATCATTAATAAATCCATAGTATCATGACGTTTGAAAACATGTCGCACAGTTTATTTTAAAATCGAGGTATAATGTTTGATAGTGCATCCATGTGTACTTTATGATTTTACTATTTTAAGTCACATTTTTTTAATGATGCTAACTTAAATGAAGAAAAATAAACCGCAGTTTGATCCATGATTTAATTAAAAAAGAAATTCCTTGTGCAAAGTTTAATTTAATATAGCGGGGTCTGGTTAAATGTCATGTTAACCCACACAGGGTTTGTTAATGTTTTATTTTTGAAGGGGACTTCTAACAGTTAGGGGTTTAAAAATGCCTTGTCAAAGGACCATTTTTTTCCTTTTTTTCCCCCCTCCAACAGTTGTACAGGTTCCTGGCTCGGCGTTCTAATGCCCCCTTCAACAAGGTGGTGCTGAAGAGACTCTTCATGAGCAGGAGCAACCGCCCACCTCTCTCCCTGGCTCGTCTGGTCTGTGTCAATATGGCAGTTTATCCTTAGTATGCATATATATATATATTTTAAAGAACCCATATAATGTGTTAAGCTGCTCTGAGTATTTCCATAACTGTTAAAATATTTTGGTTTTAAGAACTAATAATTTTTGTTTATTTCGTTATTTGTTTAAATTAAAGCTTAAAATGGTAATGTGTTTATTCAGGAATTAAATGTGGGCCATCACCTGTGTGTTAACTTGGCATATTCTGATTATTTAGGTGGTTAAATATGGATGTGTAAATGCTTAGCTTTTTAATGATTTTAGCTAAAAGCTTAGATTTATAGGTTTTCTATTTTCAGTTTTATCTAGTGCCAGTGTAACAGAATAGCTCTATTCGACACACCTAATAAATGCGCTTTAACAGTTTTAAACTTTTTAATGTACAGATTAGCCTGGAGCTCACACTTTTCTGCATTGTCTTCAGATTCGTAAGATGAAACTGTCTGGCCGTGAGAACAAGACTGCCGTTGTTGTGGGATCAGTGACTGATGACGTTAGAGTTTTCAATATCCCCAAACTGAAGGCAAGTATTGATTATTACAATGTTTTGATATAGAGAATGTGGCATGTTCAGTCAGTTATATATTGTGACACTGTTTTATCCTCTTTTTAATTAGTTAAATATGATGCTTGATGTCTTGTTAGGAAGCCATAGCCTGGCTGAATATGCAAAACCTAGGAAACAATATTCATGTTACCTTTTGCGGTCATGTTGTTAATTGAACCAGTATTGCTTACCTGTTGGTCCCTGGTTTGTGTGCCCTTGGGCAAAATGCATAACCCCAGTTGCTCCCCAAGCACGTGTACAGGGCTGCTCACCACCCCGGGCATGTGTGCTCACTTCACCAGGTTGTGTGTTTTGCTGCACAGATAGGTTAAACGTGGAGGACACTTTTCTCTGTATGTCGCACAGTAGGCGAAATGGATCATGATAGAATAACTGAGAACATTAAAAGGGCCACCAGAAGAACCTGTAAATTCTAAAACTTTGATACACTTGTAGAAACGATTTCCTGCTGTTATGGGCTTTGTTTTATCCTGTGTGAGAAGCATCATGGCTTTATAACATCCTGTTTGTGGATTACTTGTATGTAAAAAGAAAAAAAAAAAAGAAAAAAAAGCTCAATATTCTGGTATTACTTTGCAATATTAATAATTAATTAATAAATAAATTATTCTTGCCTTATGTAACCATTAGAAAATTGTGCTCTATGTTGCATTAATGGTTGATTATCAAGGTCAAGGAAATGTTTGGTACATTTTTTAAAAAGACAATTCAGACAATACTATGAATTTTGTGGTGTAAAAATGGTCCTTTGTTTTTTTTATTTATTTTTTTTTATTAATGATTAAATTAAAATTTGCTGAGGTTTTTTGTTCTGTAGGTGAAAATCTTTAAATATAGATGACTTACATTCACATATTTAAATCTATTTTCATTCAAATGATTATGTACACTGTTTTGTTAAACTTTTTAGGGGAAAATGGAGGAAAGATGATCGATGTGGCATTATTTGTGTACATACTAATTTTGTAAATGGTGTTTGACATGCTGCCATGGTATCTCCATAAATGTTAACTCTTAATTTTACATGGGTTGTTTGACATTTTGCATAACAGTATTTTGGTTCATAAATTAGGGTTCATACAGAAAGCATGACTGTCATTTTATTTTTCCAGGTATGTGCTTTGAGGATTACAGCTGGTGCTCGTCGACGAATCCTAAAGGCTGGTGGACAGGTTTTGACTTTTGATCAGCTTGCCCTGGCTTCCCCTAAAGGACATGGCACTGTGCTGCTGTCTGGTAAGAAAAAGGGAATGCATGAAAAAATCAGCAGGATTTCATTTAAATTTGTGATGTTTGTCTCTTAGCAAAGATATGCGGGTGTTTTTGATAATTAAGTGCTAAATTCTAACTTTATTTTATTTGTGCAGGACCCCGTAAGGGCAGGGAGGTGTACAGACACTTTGGAAAAGCCCCTGGAACTCCTCACAGCCACACAAAGTAAGAACTGTATTTAATTATTCTAATAACGGAATGCAAAAATTTGTGAACATTAAAGTATTTAGTTAGATGACCTGTATCGAAAGTAAAAAAAAAAAAAAAAAAAACGATTCTTCAAAGGATTGCGATTCGTAGTCCTGCCGATTCTGAATCGATTCAAAATGCCCAAAAATCGATATTAAAAAAATGTGTAGTTTTATTTTTTGCCGCCACCTCACGAGAGTACTGCATGGAGCCCACTAGCATTGAGCAGGGGGAGAGCGCGATTCGACCCGCCCCATCATTGTTAAAAGTCAGTGTTTGGGCACTTTGGGTTCTACGATGTCCGGGAAAGAAATCGCTCAACATGAGCTTGTGTGACATGAGCTGTTTGCAAGGAGTGTAAAATGAAATTGAGGTACTTTGAAAATATGACAAATGTGTGAGGTGACTGTGACTAAAGAATGTTTTTTTTAGTTTCGATTAAAGGCTAATGCGCTATGGTAAAGTACTGTATTAATATATTTTGAATTATTTGTTCATAGATGTTTTATGTAAGCAAAAGTCAGGCAGCTAAGCTAACCTAATACTGGTAATTTTAATTTAGGGCAATCCTATTTTTGTATAAATATAAAATGATGCAAAAAGCTTTGATACAGGAAGGAACCTGAAGGTATTGTTTTAAATGAATGTTCTCTTTGTTTACATTGTTGTTTCATCTTCTCAATCACATAATTTAAATAAAATTTAAAGACCATTTGGACTGAATCAATTCTAAATTGAATCGTGACCTCAAAAATCAGAATCGAATCGATAGACTCAGAGATTCGCACCCCTAATTGATACTACAGGAACAGTAATCTGAATGTCTTTCCCATGTTTGTCTTGCAATTGTTTCTGTTAAACCCTGTACCTTTTGGACAGATGTTGCCTGTCTGAGTTTATGCCAGACATTTGCACTCACTACCAACTGATTCCTATGTCTCTGCTCCCCGGGCGCCGTATTTAAGGCTGCCCACTGCTCCGGGCATGTGTGCTCACTTCACCAGTGTGTATGTTTCGCTGCACGGATTGGTTAAATGTGGAGGATAAATTCCTGTGTGTACACACTGTAGGCAAAATAAATCACTTTACTTGTTGATTTTGCAAATGGGTGAAGGGTACAAAAGAAAGGTGTTTGTCGCATCATAAAAATGGATTATTTTTTTAATTAAGTTTAAACATTTGTTTGGCTGAGGCCTTTTGACATTTTATGACCTTAAGTTGAGTTTTGATCTCTAGCTGTTTATGGATTAAACCCACAGCACTTGGAGTGGTTGTGTAGATAATGTAAATGTACATGGTGGCTTATTACATTTAAAGTTAAGGGTAAGGTTAGTTTAACTAGTTTAACCCATTGTCTACAGATTTGTTGATCCCTGTTCATTTTTTTTCCACAGGCCCTATGTGTGTTCCAAAGGCAGGAAGTATGAGCGTGCTCGTGGACGAAGAGCCAGCCGTGGTTACAAGAACTAAATTGTCTTTTTGTATCCATCTTACAAATAAAGATGTGCCGTACAAATTGTAGACTCTCCTGTGATTATTTGCTTGTTTTTAACTTTATAGTCTGAAGAGAATTACCATTCGCCTTACAGTATGAAACTGAGGTCAGGACTCTTTGCAGGTCACTGGAGTTCTGCACCACAATATTGTCTTTATAGACCTGAGTACAGAGGTATGTTAAAAGTGCCTTTAAAGTTGTATGTGTTTTTGTGCAAATGTCAGACCAAACTGCTCTGGGAGCTTATTTTAGGTTAACTTCTTAATTCTACAATTTCACAAAAAAAGAACCCATTATTCTTCTACATTTTAAGGTCAAACCTCTGCACCTTTTGTGCTGTGATGCCATGTATATAGATATAATTTTAGTGTAAAATTTCAGATTTAAACTATTGGGAAAACATTGCAACCAAAAACTTGCAATTGTACCAGCATTTTTCTGCAAATTATTTTAACAGTATTTGGGTTTGACTTTTGACTCCTGATGTGTGTCTGTTGCGACTGAGTTAATAATTCAGTGATGGGTGGGATTATATTTTTCCCCATGTTTTGGTAATTATGATATATTTAATCCAAATGATGTAAATTTACAATTTAAATTCTCGTAAGGTTTAGCAGTTTTCCAAATCTAATATTTGGCTTCATGTCCCTAATTTTGGAACTTGTCTGCACAGCAAAATTATATATGCTCGTATAAATTTAGCTTTAGATGAACATGCTGCAATAGTTTGTCAAGTCTTGCATCATTCACTACCACGTTAAATGGAAAATGGTATTTATAGTTCTTTTACTTTAAAACGTCGCTGTCCTACTGTATCTGCACACGGCAGTTTCAAGATTAATAACATAAACAAGAATGGATTACGTCAGTGGAAAGTGGTTAAGAAGAACAAAGCCTTTTTTTTAATATATGTAGTTTTTTTTTTTATTTACTCTGGAAATAACAAAGGTGTGATTAAAAATCGCAAGGTGCTATTTTAAAATGTTTTTTAATATAAGTGTGTAATAAGTGTGAAATCATAAAGGTTAAATTTTTGCAACCTTTGCATTTCATGCACATATTTGTGTTTGTGCTTCAGTTTTTTTTTTTTTTTCTTTTTCTTTTTTACACATAATTACTGACCGTAGTTAAATTGGATTAAAGTATGATGACCTTTATTTTGGCTTGGCTAATTTGTTTCCCTTTCTTTAAAAAAAAGTTATAATGCGATGGTGTATTTAATTAATTAAATGAAGTTTAATGTAAAAGCTTTTTTTTTCCAGGATTATTTTTTTTTTTATGTGATGATTTGCACAATTTTAACTGGGCTGCATTTATTTTAAATAAATCTTTTAATCCATCTGCTGTAATATGAAAAATAAAATGTAGCTGGTTGCTTGAATAACTATTTTGAATGCATAAATATAATATGTCTATACGTGAATGTTATATTGTGCTTCTCCAATTTATACCATGTATTAAACATGTTTAAAGGCTTAAAGTCCGAGACAGTCTTGCTACAGACATTTAATGTTATCCTTGAAGTTACATATTTTATTTTATAACCTTTATTACCTGGGTTTCTCTCCAAATGGTAGTTAATGAATAGTAAAAAATATGACAGTAATTCATGTGGGGTGACTAATACATACTTTAAAGACAATAAAATAATCTGTAGTGTTCATTCATCAACTTTTTCCTGCTCATCCTGTTTTGACATCCATTTCACATGTTTTTCTCAGAAATAAATGGCACATCAGAGGACCATCCTTGTTTTGCTGAAATTTCACATGATGTAACTGCGTCACTGATTAAGTTTTCGAAAAATCAAGAATCAGGTTTTATTCCTTACTCCTTACATTTTTGTACTTTTTTTTTTTTTTTTGTTCAGGTTATTTAACTTTAAATATCCACATCTGTTTGAATGAATCAGTTACATTTACTTAAGATTTTGTCTTAAAATGTTCAAACTTTTGCTACAGTTTATTACATATTCATACACATTCCCTAGAAAACTACTATGAATTGAGCCAAACATTTAGCACAATAAATTTCTGGCTTTATTTAAGACATAATAGGCTGTGGGTGTGAAGGGCAAAATATCTAAAGGGCGGTGGTTTCTTCATACCAGTTTTAAAAGGAACAAAATATTTTGGCAGGTGTTCATACACAGGCTCAATAAATATTAAAACCTCAGCCACCAGATCTATTTTTAACAATTGAATCCAGGTCCTTTTTAAAGAAATAATTACTGCTGGAGCTTGCAATCCATTTGGTTTATAAATAATCATATAATTATTTCTATTTTTTTTAATATGTTTGTAATAACACTACTGTATGATGCTTTGACATAGTGAAAACCATTTATAAACACTATCACAAGTACTTACATAGGCACTGTGGTATTCTCAAGAGTACAAGAGTATTATGCAGGGTAGAAACTAACTTGGCTTTGATGTCAAACAATACACTATATGGGTGGCTGATACTCTATTTCAGTGTTTAAGTTTTCTTTTTCAGAGTTTATTTGGAGTGTTAGCATGTACATAAATTAGGTGAGCTGTAATACTGGACAACAAAAATTACATGTTTTAATATTTTGTAGATACAGCAGGTTTGCACAGCTTAATTTAGTATCAATCTATTTTAAAGGTTCCTAGCTACTTGAAGTCAAATAGTGCATTTTTATTTGACTAATCATGTTGACTGATGCATCTTTTAAAAGTCACAATTTATGTAATGAATTCAATAAGTGCTTGAGCTTTCTGCCTAGCTTGCTGGAAAATTGCACACTAGTTAACATGCACAGATTATTTTATCTTATGTGATCTCTATTGCATCAACTGACTCATTTCTATCAAACTATGATCTGTTTATTTGGTTAAAAAGCTAATTAGGGTTGAAAAATATATCTTACTGTAAACTTACAACCAGTTTTGATGCCAAGCACAGAATATATTCATTCAGGTTGTTTTAAGTAAGTAATGCTTTTTCTGATAATAAGGTATCAAAATACGCCGTGCATCACAGTTTGTTTTGATATGGTCAGTGTCAGGGTGCCTATGCTGACCCTTGTCCACTGCTGAAAGTCCCAACAATGGGCATGAACGCTTTAGAGCTGGCTTGTTCTAATGAATCATGGTTTCTTTTACATGTGGGTGGCTGGGTGCATAGGCGTCACTGGGGAACACATGGCACAGGATGCACTATCACAAGAAGGCAAGTTGAGATAGTGTGATGCTTTTTTTTTTTTTTTTTTCTAGGAAACGTTGGTTCCTGCCATTCATCATTACTTTGATCCATGCCACCTACCTAAGCATTGTTTGCAGACCATTTATACATATTCCTCTGTTGAGTGTGACCTCTTTCAGCAGAATAATGCTTCCTGCCACAAAGCAAAAGTCGTTCCGGCACGGTTTCAGAGATGCACAACAACCAGGTTTAAGATGTTGATCTGCCTCTATATTCCCCAGATCTCAGACCAATTAAGCATTTTTAAGATGTTCTGAACAAACAAGTATGATCCATGGAGGCCCCAAACAAACAGAGAATAATCTGATTCTAACATCTCAGTGACACCACAGCACATCTTCAGAGGTCAAGTTCTGTTTTGGGAGCAAAAGAGGAACCAACACAATATTAGTTAGGTAGTGTTAAAAAATTATAAAATAAAAATTAATACAGCCTTAATAATTCATGAATTTTAAATATAAATTTACTTAATATGTCATGAATACACTGTGCTTGTGTTTGTTTTTTAAATAATTGTCAAAGTTTATTAACTTATATCTAATAAAATTTGTGATGAACAATCTATAATTTCATTGATTTTAAGGCTTTTTATTTGTTTATGCAAATGGTGAAACTGATAATTTTAGGTTTGATTCCTCACAGGTTTATATACTCACCTTGAAGTTATGTGGGTTTTCTCCAGAAGCTGTTTCCTCTTACAATTCAAATGTAAGTTATACAATTTATGATGTACATTCTGTAATTTGCTCTCAATTGCTCCCTGGGTGCCGTATACAAGTCTGCCCACCGCTCTGCTCACTTTAATCACTGTGTGTATTTCAATGCATGGATGGGTTAAATGTGAAGGACAAATTATTCTGTGTGTAACTACAGTAGGCAAAATAGATTACAGGATGCAAGGTAGGGAAACACTTTGAATAGTTGAATCGAGATTTAACTTAATTTTAATTCAACTTAATTGCCCCTAAATGTGAATGTGTGTGGCTGTAGGGCACTATGTTTGGCTTGCTACAGTGGGTACATAAAGTATTCAGATCTCTTAAAATAGTTTACTTTTTGTTTCATTGCAGCCATTTGCTAAAATGTAAAAAGTACAAAAATGTAAAAAGTTTTATTTCTCATTATTGTACTTTTAGAACCCCATTTTGACAAAAAAAAAAAAAAAAAAAAAAAAAAAAAAAAAAAAAAAAAAAAAAAAAAATATATATATATATATATATATATATATATATATATATATATATATATATATATATATATATAAAGTTGTGCAAAATTATTAAAAATAAAAAACTGAAATATCACATGGTCAAAGTATTCAGGCCTTTTGCTCAGCATTGAGTAGAAGCACCCTTTTGTGCTAGTACAGCCATAAGACTTCTTGGGAATGATGCAAGTTTTTCACACCTGGATTTGGGGATCTTCTGTCATTCTTCCTTGCAGATCCTCTCCAGTTCCATAAGTTTGGATAGTGAATGTTGGTGGACTGCCAGTTTCAGTTCTCTCCAGAGATGCTCTCTGGCTCAGCCAGTCAAGTATGGTCACAGAGTTGTTACAAAACTACTTAGTCTGAGGTCCAGAGTATCTCTGTACTTGGCAGCATTGATCATTCCTTCAATTGAATCCAGTCTTCCTGTGCCTGCAGCTGAAAAACACCCCATACTATGATGCTGCCACCACCATGTTTCACTGTTGGGATTGTATTGGGCTGGTGATGAGCAGTGCTCCACACAAACTGCTTAGAATTAACACAAAAATGTCCAATCTTCGTCTCATCAGAGAATCTTATTTCTCATAGTCTGGGTGTCCTTCCTGTGATTTTTGGCAAACTTTATGTGGGCTCTCGTATGTCTTGCACTGAGAACAGTGCCACTCTGCCACAAAGCTCCAACTGATGGAGGGCTGCAGTGATTGTTGACTTTGTGGAACTTCCTCCCATCTCCTTACTACATCACTGGAGCTCAGCCACAGTAATCTTTGGGTTCTACTTTACATCACTCACCAAGATTAGTTTGCTTAGTTTGGCTGGACGGCCAGGTCTAGGAAGAGTTCTGGTCATCCCAAACTTCTTCCATTTAAGGATTGTGGAGGCCATTGTGTTCTTAGGAACCTTGAGTGCTACAAAAATTATTTTGTAACACTATTTTGTGGCCAGATCTGTGCCTTGCCACAATTCTGTCTCTGAGCTCCTTGGGCATTTCCTTCCACCTCATGATTCTTTTGCTCTGACATGTGCTGTGAACTCACACAGGTGTGTGCCTTTCCTGATCAAGTCCAATCAGTTTAATTAAGCACAGCTGAACTCCACTAAAGGAGTAGAACCATCTTAAGGAGGAGCAGAGGAAATGGACAGCATGTGAGTTAAATATGAGTGTCACAGCAAAGGGTCTGAATACTTAATGTATGACTGTGTGATATTTCAGTTTTTCTTTTTCAATAAATTTGCAAACATTTTTACATTTCTGATTTTGTCTGTCAAGATGGGGTACTGAGTGTATGTTAATGAGAAATAAAATGAATGTATTTGATTTTAGCAAATGGTTGCAACAAAGAGTGAAAAATTTAAAGAGGTCTAATTACTTTCCGTACCCACTGTATTGTATTAACTAGCAACCTATCTAAATGGTTTGACATTTGTCCAGTAAGCAGCAATGCCCCAGACTATAATTAGGATCATCATACACCCACCTATCTAACATCAGTGTCTAACCAAACAAATGCACATGTGTATGAATGGGCAAACTTCTCACAGAAAGAAAAAACTTATTTTAAACACAAAAGTGATCTTAGATCAAGATGCCAAAAAAGCTCCTTAAGGTTTAAGTTGTAGGTGTCCCAATATTTTTGTTTTTATAGTGAATTTTCCCAAACAATTGAAACAAGTAAATAAGGGTAACATACTAGTGACAATTATTGCATCCCTTTCTTTTTACAAAACAATACAACTTAAATTATATTGCCAGTGTTACCACTACAAACAACTACCTATTCATTTAGTAGTAAATTCTCTAACCTGGAATCTATGAGACTTAAAACATTAAAGAACCTTATTTAAATAAATTCATTAACAAATATGCAGCTGGAACAATATGCAAAATAAATCACGTGGGTGTCAGTGAAACATAACTAAGTGGGCAGTAAGGGAACGTATGAATTTGTTTTTAGTTTTATCTTATCGTTTGATCAGACTCATGTGAATACTTTCCATAAACTATTTACATAATATAGTCCTACATACTGGATCGTATTTCCATTCGAGGGTCTTTAGCATTCTCCCCACATCCTTCATTAAATATAATGCCTTGTAATCTTACAGTAGGTGATTTGATGCATTGTTTCCCCCTAATTTTACATGCTGTACTAGCTGGGAAACAATGTGAAAATACAAAGTGAAGCCCACAGGCTTGTGGGCTTGCATAACCAATAACCCACAGCTCATGTGTCAGGAAGTGGAGTCACATACCTGCAAACATAAAAAAGGAATGAAAAGAAAGATCATCAGGCATATCCGTAGAACAATATCTGTGGGCGTCTGTGGTTATTGTTCAGTTCAGTATGCCTTTGATTATGAAGCATAGTGTTCAATTGTATACTAAATTTTATTCTGTGCTAATAATTACACAATGTTTAGTTGGCTTTATCAATAAATTTCAAATTTAAGTAAATTATTTATAAAGATTTTTTTTACAATAGTACATTGTCACAACTTTTTGTTATAAGCCTTTAAACCCCCAAAGACCAAACCGAAAATGTATTTATTCTGTGTTGTTTTTGAGAAAGTGGAAAATTCAGAAAGTTGTTGTAAATCATTCCACAAGCTTGCCTTGCTAGCCATGCTTAATAACATAAAGTATGTGTCAAATGGTATACTTGTTTAACCAGTTAAATTTATGCAGTGTGTTATTCCATTGTCCAAAGGCATTGTTGATTTTGTCAATTAGTATTACACAATGTATGTAGATTAGTTTTTAGTAATGATAATAATATTCATACATAATTATTACATAAAACATGTAGTAATTTTTGCACTTGTCCTAAAAGTAGATAACTACATAAATATTTGAAACAAAGGTTGGCATAACTGTGCCATATTAGAGATATGTAAAAATATAGTGTAATATATATCCTGGGTATAATATGTTTTATATCTGCTTTATCTTTTTCTAATTATGGAAATTAGTACATCAAATGTGATGCTTATTAAGCATTTAAGCAGCAGTCAGCACTGTGTTTAATTACAGTATATATGTAAGTCATTTAGATTGAAAATACCTTGTTCAACTTTATTTCTTTTGACCTCATGAGACAACCTGAAAGACAATGCACAAATGACAAGTAAAGAGGAAACTGAAAGGGGGAGATTGAGTCATTGACAGCATCACTGCTCTATCTGCTACATGAAAACAACCACAGCCCCCATACACATCTCTCTCTCTCTGTTTTTTTCACTTACACCCTTCATGCAGGGCTTTCCTGGAATTGGTGTTAATCTGCCAACTCCAGCCAATTACACCTTAAATATGGGGTAAAAAGGACCATGAGCCAAACTTGTGATGTGTATTGCTTTGACTAATGCAAATATCAATATTTTAGACATGTGACATTTAAAGGTTTTACAGAATTATGTTTATGGTAGTATTAAAATATGAAATTAAAAGTTTTTGTTTTTGTTATTAATTCATTTAAAAAATCTTATTTGATAATAAAAATATTGAGGTACTGGCAGCAGTTCAGGTCAAACTTCAGGTCAAAGAAGAGATTCTTGAAACTTTGTCAACTTTAGTTATGCTTGGGTCTTTAAAAGTCATAGAAATAAAACATTTCACTATTGTCACATTTCATTATTGACCATATCTGTGCATGATACCATGCCATTATACTGTATTTTCTACTTAAAGCAAATGCTTCAGATAAAACATGTAGCACCTTTTGAAAAGTTGTAAGTGATGTCCATGTACATAAATTGCTGTTTTAAATGCATACAATTACATTTCTGGTTAAAATGTGTATGCTCTTACAAAAAGTGTATTCATTATTCATCAATAATTATGATGCTGTTATTAAAACCTGGTCCATTAGAGAATCATACAAAGCAGTAGCAATGGAACCATGACATAACAGAAAATAACAACCCTAATATGTACACTGTTTGTAAGCACAACAGAAGGTTGGAGCAGTTTTTAAGTATGTTATACAAAATGAGAATAGAAGCAAAAAAAAAAAATCCATCAACTGACAGAATTGATAGTGGAATGTTTTTACATGTTGCATGTCATCTTTCTGTAACTCTGTTCAGCATAAAAAACATGAATGTTTGTTTGTTTTGAAGCATCATTTTTCCTCTTCATGGATGTCATGACATACTTTCAGGTTTGAAATTGTTTTAGAGAGTAGATACTGTGCTGAAGAGAAGGAGAATCCGTGGGGTGGGTATGCAGAATCTCATGGTTTACATTTATTTTCTCTCTATCTTGCTGTCTCTCTTTCCATTGTGCGTCATTCATATCACAGCTTTTATGCGTGTCTTGAAGTCATGTGAGATTGAAGAGGAATTACCTCTAGTACATTCTCCACCCACATGACCGTATACATAAGTTACCCAAACCTGAAGCTGGGACACACAGAGGTTACAAGCAAGCAGCTGAACAGTCAAGAGAAACAAGACACTTAAAAACATTAATCATGATACAAGTGCAAGTTTTGATTCTCCTTGCAACCTCCCTGGCTATTCAATGTAAGTATTTCTCATCTGCACTTCAATGTAAATGTGTTTGTACTGAACAGTATATCTCAATATTGTTGGTTGTCATTATAAAGGATGTTTTTATAATAAGTAATTAATCTTATGGTAAATAATCAATATGTATGTATGTTCAACATTTAGGTACTGTTTGTGAAGCATCTGAAGTTTTTGTAGAGAGTGGCTCAGATGCTGTGCTGCCATGTATAATGCAATCCTCAAGTGACAACTCTGAAGTAATATGGAAAAAGTTAACAGACAAGTAAGTGCAATTGGTCCTATTACCCATTTGGATGCTTTAATGAACAGCTTCGAACTCAATCTTAACCCATTATGTTGAAAAATGCAGTTTAATCGTTTAGGTACATAGAGTAAGCTAACGAAAAATAGAGAATTTAGGGGGAAATATAATGATTTAATGAAAGAATTAATTTATTTAATTAATGTAATTTACATGTATAGTAAGATCAGTGTTAAATCCCTATGTTACTTGGGAGGCATGTCAATTTGTGCTTGGTTTTACAATTGAAGTTGAAATCCTGCTAATTATCTCTGTTTTGTAGTTTCAGAGAGGAAAGGACAGTGTGGCGCAGAAGCAAGAGTGGCTTAGAGTTTCGGGCAGCTGGGAAAGATTTTCGTACTCGCTGTCCTCATCCAAACTTTGGAAAGGCAAATTACAGTCTTCACATCGAGAAAGCAAGAGTGGAAGATGCAGGACTGTATCGCTGCATAGTAGAAGACAAAAACAAATACATTAAGAATGTCATGCTTCATGTTGTAAAAGGTACTATATCTTTGCTATACGTGTCCAGGTGTTTTGTATTTTGGCATAGTCTCATGCAATCGTATACTTTGTTATTATAATTAATTAATTTAAACACATTAATTTAAACAATATCTTCAGCATCGGTTTTATTTCTTAATGTTGGGTCTCCAATGTTTCAACTCCAAGGGCAAGTTAGTGGTCTTAAGTAATAATTTTGATTTTGTTGGCCAGAAATACTCACAAACTATTTAAAAAGGATATTTAAATATAAATTATTCAATACACAATTTAAAATTATAATAAATAATGATACAACTTATTATATTAAAATAAATAATTAATTAATAAAATCTAAATATATTTACAACATAGATTGCCAGGATATGCTGTTGAAGCAAACACAATGAATAAATTAAACCAGAGAATATAAATCAGAGAGCATAGTTTATATTTTTGATTATAAGACATATTAGGAAAAATTCATTTGAATTAACAATTTTACATGAAACAAACTTGTTAAAAATAATGTAAACTGTTTATTACTGAGTTTAACACACTGGAGGAAAAACTAACAAGTAATATTTAATATTAATTTATCATTAATATAACAATAATTGTAATGATGATGAAGATAATAATAATATTTATAATAAATAATAATAATAATTAAATAATGTAAAAAGTGTTTCTTACAAAGGATTTATATATATATATATATATAAAGGGCGGCACGGTGGCTTAGTGGTTAGCAGGACCCTAATAGAGGATAAAGCGGAAGATAATGATTGAATGAATATATATATATATATATATATATATATATATATATATATATATATATATATATATATATATATATATATATATATATATACACACGCTTGAAAATCTTACAACTGATTTAAATATACAGACAAGACAGTTATTAGCAAATACAAATGAGTAAATTATTATTAGTTAAGAGAAAGAAGCAGATCCACCACTGGCACAAAATTTATTTTAATAATAGTTATTATGAAATATGTTTAAATATTGCTTTAATACGTCTATTGTTAAATACATTGTTAAAGGTGTAGTTTAGAGTTGATAAGTCTACTTCTCTAAGAAAGACGAGGTGATATGTTAACAGATAATCCAGAAAGATTTGAGCTATAGTGATTCTGTATTGAATTTCTGGTGTTATAGGGAGCTTTTATTCACATGTTCTTGTGTTTGCTGCAGTTTCTTTTACTCCTGCTGAAGTCTTCGAAGGTGCAAACTTGAAGTTGGACTGTAGTATCATGCCAATGCCCTACAATGTGATGATAAAGTGGGAACTGAATGGCTCACCAAGACCAAATATCCAGAACAATATTATTAATAAAGTATCTCAGAAGGATTCTGGAACCTGGACTTGCTCTATTCAATATAAAGACATACGGTTACTGTTATCTGCCTCTTTGCAAGTTCAAGGTAAAAAGCTTTAGCAAACTTAATATTGCTTGTTGTTGTGCTATGGACTTAATAACATTTTGATTATCAGGTTTTTGTGTAAATTTATTTCACTTCAGGAATTCTGGATCCAAAGGAAAGTGATGCGGTGGTATATGCCGAGGTTGGCTCAACAGTCAAGCTGCCTTGCATTTTCTCCAGTGGATCCATTTTACATAACACCATTTGGAAGAGACAATCCAAAGTGATCCATTCGTTTGGCTTTCTTCCTCCATCATTCAAACGCTCCTTTTTACAGCAGGACAGATCAGCCTTCATTGAAAATTTGCAAGTTACAGATGAAGGAAAATACAGTTGTTCTGGAGAACTTGGAGTCAATGGAAGAAGAGTGACAGTGGAGAGAAACATTCAGCTAGTCAGTGCTCAAGGTGAGGCTCAAGCTCCAGAGTCTGTTATATAGCCCAACAGTCAAATTGTGCCATTTGCTTTGGGGTGATTTGTTTGCTATTTAAAAAAAAAAAATGTCTTGTTGCAGTTCAGAGTTCTTTGAGCAGTGGAAGACTGACCCTGACATGTTATGTCAGCAATGCCAAAGAGGTTACAGATTATGAGTGGCTACACATAAATAGTGGTGCTAACGGAAGCCAGTCACTATCTTTTTTCCACAAGTCCTCATCAAATGTGCTAAACATCTCGAATTGGAAACAATTCCCAGGATGGATGTGCCATTACTATAATAAGGAAAGACTTTTGGGAAATGCAACTTACTACCCGCCATCGATGAGTAAGTTCAATTAAATGTTTTTAATATAATGTTAGATACTGCACTTTCTAAGCAAAGATGTATAAACTACCTCCACTTCATATATAAAACACTCATAGCGCTATTTAATGTTAATAATCACATACTTCCTATCTGACTGTATGTGCAGGTGGACTGAAAGAGGAGACGGAAACAGGAACTGGTTCCAAAATGGCTATGATAATAGGATTTAGCTTCCTTATCATAATTTTGCTTTTAATACTGCTTCAGATTCACAAAAATCATCGTAGGGTAAGTTCCAAAAAACAAGTGCAGCAACAACAATATTTACATTCCAGTGGTACAAGATGCTGTACCCTGAATGCTTGTTATTATGTACATTCTGTGTACAATTGTAAATATAAGTAAAGAGGCATAACTATTATGGATTGTGACTTAACTTCATTCTTCTATCTGTTGCTGCAGAAGAAAATGATCCTGCAGTGCTCGGCTTTGGAGACCATTGTTCACAACGCTGCTAACGAGCGTGAATTTAGAGAGAGAAACCAAGCAAGAGAGAAAGCTGCAAATTCTGCTTGTGGTTACAGTCCTAAATCTGTGTGTGGGTCTTTTTAAAAATGATTTCCATTCTGTAAACATTTGTACAAGTGTAAATATGCAAATCTATGTATACGTGTGAGTGTGTTTGTGTGAGTGTGTGTTAAGGTAAAGAAAAAAGAAAAGAGGAATGGCAATTAAATGTAGCATGAATCTTCATTTGAAAACTTAACTACCTTTCTTTTTACAAATCATTTATATTTGTGACATTAATTATTTTATATTAATTTCATGTATGTAAAATAAACTACATTATTATATGTCATTAGTACTTTTTATTTAACAAATAAACACTTACATTCACTTTATACATAACAGCATTAGTTCCTTTATACAGAGTGATGTGAAAATGGATACCATGCTTCATCGGGCCTTACAGTAGCAGCTTAAAAGTGTCCAGTGACACTTTTTTCAACTACCGCAGTTACTAAATAAAGGTTTAACTCTTTCATGTTGCTTCACCTGATGCACCAATATCAGCATAACACAAAACTATTCCCATTATGAGCTTATAAAGTTTGTTTTAAAATTCAAGATTTGTCTGCACAAAGTGATTATAGTCTTAATAATTTATTTTGTATTAAATTATATAATTTACACATGTACTGTACATATACATAAACACACACATGGAATCCCCATTGGTGCTTCTAGACCTCACTGTATTCTCCATCTTCAGGTGTTTGCTGACCATCAGTTCTAGTCAGTAACTGCTCACACCAATCCACCGAGTCATCGTTGGGTCCCCAAAATTCCAGGGCTTCTTCATCATCAAAGCACCAACCTGGCCAATCCACATTTGTACCCTGTGGGGTGGAAGGCCTGGAAAGGGAGAGAAACTGGATTAATATAAATGGCAAGTTAAGGTTTAGTTTCTAAATGCTTGCTGTGAACAGCCTTTAATCTCTTACTCTACCAGTAAGAGAATAAAGCCAGCAGTTTTAAAGGTCTTTGACACAAGCAACTGTTGACACAAGCAGGCTGTTTCAAGCAACTTGAACACACTGCATTTTTAATAGGACAAATTTTACTCTTCTATTCTAAATGGTGTTTACATGCAAGAGTAGTTATACCTTGCTGTTGTGAGCAGTCATGCTGAAACAAAAAATATTCTTACCCGAAATATCCCCCACAAATTTTTATGCATACAATTGTCCAAATGCCTGGCTGGATTTTTGATTCAATAATCCTATGGCGATTGGACTCAATAAAACACCAAAACTCACTCCAACTGTGTATTAGTGCTGTATATTAAATACTCTATATTGATTACCTAAATTATTATTTTAAAATATATGGTTGGTGGCTGCAGGGCGGCACAGCAGCATAGTGGTTAGCCTGGCCGCATCTCAGTGCTGGGATCCAGGTTTGAATCATGATCTGGGTGGAGTGTTCAAGTTGCCTCTTTATAGTGTGTGTCTGTGTGAGTAAGTGTGGAGCCAGTTATGGATTGGTACCCTGCCCAGCGCCCAAAACCTTCTCTCCCCAACCTGTCACAAAACTAATATAAGATCAAGTAGTCAAGATAATGAGATGAGGTTAAATGTTTGGTGCATTTAATGACATTAAAAAAAATAAAACTACCTAAAACCTTTGCTTGGCATCTTATGAAAATTACATAATTAACATAGTGTGAAATTAAACACTAGTACTTGTTAATAAAATAGACTAAAATATATATTGAAATATATATGAAATATATATTGATATAAGTTTACATTTTTTTAGTCAACTCAGCACAAAAACTTAGAAGTGTGGGCTGCACAGTGTGAGAGAAACATAACACAAAATGAAACTATTGTCCTCCTTTAGTACACTTCTTTTTGAAGTCATTGATTTCCTATGGAACAAAAACATCCACTTAACAGAGGATTTCAGATTTTAGTCATTATTCCACTTGGTAGATTTGTAGAATATTCAATGGAAATAACAGCAAAGCACATGCATAAATACCCAGAAATGTAAATATTCTGGACTCAAACTGTCATACAGAATATTTGTAACCTTATTTTAATGTAATAAATGTAGCTTATGAAAGAAAAAGTTTTAGAAGTTTTAGAAAATTTGCAAAAAAATTAGCCAAGTTGAATTTAAAAACACGTGTTTTAATTGACTTGTAATTGTAATTTATTTCATCATTTTGTGATCAATAATTTAATTACATACTGTAGGAGAAAAAAAATCATTGGGAACTGGGTGCAGCTGTTTTATTAAGGTATGATTGTGGTGACTAAATAAAACAATAAATAACTTTATACTTTAAAATATAATTAAATGCATTGATTTTCATTTCAGAAGTTGAGGTTTGCATTCATGTTTAGCAGCAGCAGAAAAATTTCAGCACCACCATTGTGCCAGTCAGTTATTGCATTCAGAACCGCTGCTGCTCTACATTTAAAAACTAGATTTGTATTTCCTGAAGGAACTTCAGAGAGGGCTTTAAATGCTGTGCCCATGAAGGGGTTAATATTCTGAGATGATGATGGTCGCCCTCATGCTCCAGTGCTTCTGTGAACTGTCTGAGCTGAAACATACAGCAGACTATGATGACGACCGATTTTCTGCCTATTTCCACACTCCAACCAAACGCTCAAAACTTGGAAAATCTTTTACCTATCGCTTCAGCAAAGACAACGTTTGAAAGAGGACCCATGGGGATCATTTTAGTAAAATTATGCGAAAAAGTTTTGACAAGTACAAAACGAGAAAAAAACGTACAAAAAAATTAACATTTGTGTCTATGGAGCACTTTCAGTCCCTCGTGCCAAAAAAACCCTCATAATTCATTCATTTTATCCTCGCTTTATCCTCTATTAGGGTCGCGGTGGGCTTCCCCATGCCCATCCAGGCGAGAACGTTTCGGGCGCTGGGCAGATAGACCCAGGACAGGGCGCCAATCCATTGCTGGGCACACACTCACTCACACAGACACACTCTATATGGGGCAATTTGAAGAACCCTCATAAGTCAAAAACTAAAATTTCACTTTAGAAAGGACAAAAATCACTACAATTTAAAGTAACATGTTGTTTCTAGATGAAAGTATTTTACAGAGATTTGTTAAGAGAAAAACTGAATTACTTTGGCAATATAGTGGTGATGATGTAACCCTCTGTAGATTTTCCCATAGAAATGAAGAGTAAAATTTAAAGTGTGATAAATAGTGAATGAAAAGTGCAATCTGTCTGTAAATTTGGACTTTTTTAGACATTTACCCTGGATCCAAACCTCTGGAGTTTTGTGGTTGCAGCTAAAACAATGGCTGAGTTACAGCAGCTGTCTTCCCCATTCATTTCCTAAGGGGATTTTTTAAAACTTACATTTATGAAAAAAATACATAGCACAGGTCGCGTCATCATTAACTGCGTAACAGTGTTTGAACGAAGTCTGCATTGAGCAGTTTGGGCTGTATTAATAGCACAATTTCCGCTTATAAAGAATAATAAGAATATTGAAATATTACAAAATCTTACAGACTCCATTCAAACACCATTGTGTAGGTAATGATGATGCGACCTGTGTATGTATTTTTGGTGTTTGTCTCATATTAACTGATATTAAGAGGAGACAAGGGGATCGGGGCTTTTTCTGAGACACACACACACACACACACACACACACACATCCAACATCCAATCTGGATTAGGATTGTTGTTGTTCCATATACATGAACATATGTATCAAACTGTTTTTTTTTTTTTTTTTTTTTTTTTTTTTGATACACACTTTTAATTATGTTGCTGAAAATGAATTATGACTATTCATTTTTAATTCAATTTGCAAGCATGTAATTTAAATGACAAGTGATTTAAATTTAAAATTATTTTTAAAATGATGGTCATTTTGCACATTTGTTATTTTTTTCAGATATAAAATGCATACAATTTTTATATTACTAAGATCAGCAAAATATTAGTAGTATTAGTGAATTAAATTCAATGGAACATTAAGTCTTACCTGTTACTCGATTCAATGTCATTGCCATCCACACTGCTTTCCCTCCATCTGTAAGAGTAGTAGTTCAATTTTGGTTTGAAAAGTTCCAACTCTTTTTCCATTATTTCTTGTTCTCTTGCAGGTAGAGATGGTGTCATGGTGGTGGTGTCATCAATAGAGGGGTTAACTAAAAAACCTGTATTTTCCACAAACTTTTCCTCTTTTTTTGGCAGTCCACGCTCTCTGTCTCGTTCCTGGGCTCTTATCAGAAGGCAGTGAAGGGGAGAGAGGGGTGGAGGGCCAGATTCTTGTGGTTGTGAGGTATTGAGCAGTGATAAATTGTTGGAATTCTCAAACTGTGTTTCTGGGGATGTATCTGATTTAGAAATGCCCTGTGAAACCGGTGATAAAGCGTCAAGAAGATCATTCCATGAAACTCCTCTGTTCTGCCTTAAGCAGCCCAATTTAAGAACTAGGTGAGAGTCTTGAGATTCAGCAGAAGAACTGGATGGTCTGTGCTGGTTATATCTTCCATTCAGATTTGAAGATAAAGAGGAACCACAGTTTGCCTGAAAAGTTAATAGTTCATTTTGCCCTGATATTTTCTCAGAGTCCACTGGCTGATTAGAGGATTGAGTATTTATTGGCTGTTTTTCATTTTTATAAATGAGGGACTCTCTTAAATCTTCAGAGCAGGAAACCTGCCGCTTACATAAAGATGATTCATTTAGTTTGTTATTGTCCACTTCTCCCCCAGATAGCAAGCTGTATGAACAATTTGACTGAACTTCTGTGGATTTTAGGGAAATGTCTGTGTGATTTTTCTGTGACTTTGGTGAGTGATTCCATGTTACTCGCCGTTCAAGTCCCCGACCAAACAAAACATTAGTATCATTCCACTGTCCATTTTCATATATTTTACTGCCCATAGTTTTGTCCGAGTTGTTCTCCATGTTGTGTTCTGTGGCACGTTCCAATTCTGACTGTTCCTCTCTGTCCTCAAAAAGAAATTCTTTTGACTCCTCCAGCTGATCACTCATCACTTTTGAGTTAATTATAGCTTTTTTGCGCAGGGCATCCAAAGACTCCTAAAAAGTAAATTTTAGAGACTCATTATAAGCCATCAATTTTAGAAAAAAATACTGTAAAGACATTCCTTTGACAATCAGTTTATCATAAATAATTCTGATATTATTGTCATAACATATATATAATGGGAATAATGTTGTCTTAATTGATTCACATTCAGAAATAATTAAAATGCAACTACCACATTAGATTTACTTGTATAGTGCCTTGTATATACAGTGTTGCTTTCTGTGAATCCAGAATTTGAATTTTCAGTATATTTGCATACTTTTGTCCTAAACCTTATCGATATTTTAAAACAAACTAAAAAAAATGAACCACATTAAACAAATAAGACAAAAATAATAATTGTTGATTGATTGATGAAAATAATCCATATTAAATTTTACAGAACTGTAAGTGGCAAATGTATGTGAACCTTTAAGATTAGCAGATGATTTGAAGGTTTGTTTGTTTTTTAAAGCAATGGGATGACAGATGTAAGTGTGTGCCCTGTTTTATCTATCAAGGACTGATCATCAAAACGTGAACACAAATACGTTTTCTGAGAACCTCAGTCGAAGCTCTTCAGGCTGCTAAAACCCAGAGACTGTTAGAAATTGTTTGAACTATACAAATTTACAGTTGGACAGATTATAAACATATGTATATGATGTCCTAATTTTAATTGATAATGTACGGAGGGTTCATCAATAATTGTAATAATCATTATGGATCAGATGTAGTAAAACAAGAACAAACCATAATACTACGACAACCATATTTCATGGATAGGATAATGCTGGAATTAATTTTTTCAGTCATCAAATGTAACATTACTTTTTTTAGACAAAAACATCTATTTTCATCTTTTCTGTACACAAACCAATGTTGTTCTTTTTTTGTTGTAATGTTGTAATTTTAAGCAAACTGCAGACAGACAGCAACAGAAGCCTTCTCCTCACATCCCTGTGATGCAAACCTTGAATAGTAATAATAATGCAGATATGAAAAAGCTCGGTTGCTTAGAGACTGCTTTGGGTTCCACTGGGATGCTGCAATCTTGCTTTTGGTGATGTTTGTCACCCATTCCTAAAATTAAGATAATGGTCTCACTGTGAATTGTGTGAATCCAAGAGCTTTTGTACCTCTTACAGGACTAATAATCAACAGCTTTTCTTCTTAGTTCCTCAAAAGTCTTTCAGAAACATATTTGATTTTTAAAAAAAGCAGGGTGCAAACTCAGGCCAGTTGTGATCCCGTTGACAAACACTTAATTCTAATTTAAATGTTATATTGTGTTCAATACTTTTCTTTTTTTCTTTACCATATACTTTTTGACACTCAAATATAATAATTTTATATTGGATTATTATTTTTCTCTGTTAATGAATGAAGTTTAATATTTTTGTCTTATTTAATTTTGGTTATCTTATCTATTTAGGAGTTGTTTTAATGTGATGAAGTTTGTTGGTTAAATGTATACAGAAACATCAATTTTTTTTATAGCATTTCAAATTTCAAAATGTCAGTTTGAATAGCGTAATACTTGTTTGAATTTGAAATATATTTCAAATTTGCTATTCATTATGCAATGCCTCTTCTGAGAACTTGTACTGAATTATAAGGCCATTTAAAGCGAATTAGTTTTTTAAAGGGCGCAAGTAACCTTTTCATCATCATCATCAACATTTCTTTAGTCTTTATAAGAACAAAATACAAATAGTGACATATTGTGATAATGATTTACAAGGTCAATAGTAATGTCCTTAAAAACTTCTAAAAGTCCTGCTAAATCTTACCCTGTATCAAGCATTCTAGAAATTTAACCCAGACAGCAGGACTTGAGGTTGTAGGTTGCCCGATTTGTAAAATGTCCCTGACTAACAGATTTTTTGTGCAGTCTACTTTTGTGTTACCTTAGCTTGATGGATGGTTGAGACCCATGCAGTGCAACTTTCCTGACTGGGGGCAAAAACACTGTACACACTTAAGGCACAGCCTAGATCACTTGCTTCCACCAACACAAATGAATCTGACACAAAAAGAGAAAATAATTTAGTACTGTTTAAATACTTAAATACTAATAAAATGTTATTAGTAATTAGCTGATATTAGCACTAACATAATTTTTAAGAACTACTTAGTACATTTCTAGAAATCTCATTAAGTTCAACCAGTTACTGGACAATTTATTGCTCAGTGTCCAATACCAGTAAGAAATAAACCTAATTCTTCCGTGAAGATAACTGTAATGAATGTAGGGTGTCTGCAAATGTCAGATATCAGTTTGATGATAGAAATGATAATGGTGGTTTGTGTGGTATTCATAATGCACATTTCATAAGAATGCACTAGATTGCAAGTTTTTTTTTTAATGAGCCCACAACACGAGATTAATAGAAACAAAAATTTACATTTTCTAATGTAGGGATTTACCCTAATGTCAAAATGAATTTCAGCTCATTTGTGTTGACCTACAAACAAACTGCCACACAACCAGCCATTTATTACAGATGCTAAACAGAAATCTATCTGTTTGTTAAAATACATTTTTAAATTTGTATGATGCATATTTTAGAGGATATTGTTATATACAAGATAATAAGAACAATATCCATCCATCCATTATCTTCTGCTTTATATTCTATTAGGGTCGCGGGGGGGTTGCCCATCCAGGGGAGAACGTCTTGTGCGCTCGGCAGATACACCCAGGACATGGCGCCAATCTATTGCTGGGCACACACTCACACAAACACACTCTATCTGGGGCAATTTGGAGAATTCAATTGACCTTAATCCATGTTTTTGGACTGTGGGAGGAAACCGGAGAACCCGGAGGAAACCCACGCGGACACAGGGAGAACATGGAAACTCCACCCAGATTGGGATTCGAACCGGGAATCCCTAGCACTGAGAGGTGAACGTGCTAACCACTAAGCCACCGTGCCGCATAAGAACAATATATTATTTTTTATTTACATAAACACAATCTGTATGTAAATTGCAACTGAATTTACAGTAGCCAATAATTCAGGACCTGCCCCTTACCTTTAATAGAATATTGTTCAGAAACATAATTGAGAATGTAATTATGCATCTATTTTGAAATGGCTAAACTATCCTAATTGATCCATAATAATTGACTAACTTACTGCCGTCCTTAAGTTGGGCACAGTGTAGTCTTTCCAGAGACAGTGGAGGGCGCACAACCTTCTGTTTCTCTGATTTTTTCAGGGCTTTGGTCAACAAAAGCACATCAGTGAAAAGCAGCAGCATAACTTCCAGCTAAAGGTCCAAAACAACATAATGCAATATTAGCTCAAAATAAACTTTTGGTGTAAATATCTAGGTTTTTATTTATATTTCACACCTTACTGTCTTTCTTGCCTCTAACTTTTAGAGTTTCACTCATCAACAGTTTGCGAATGTCTCTGGTTCCTACCCCCCGTATAGGATTTGTCAAATTGAAACAACAGAAGTCCTGCATGTACTGCAGAAAAAGCAGACAATTATTTAAAGCACCTGCTTAAATGCTACAGTGCCACATATGCCACGGTGTACTAAAATATTGAGCAGAAGCTTCAAATTTTAGTATTTCTGAGGTGCCACTGTTAGGCCATAGATCATGTTCTTTCAGTTTCTTAAATTTAAAATTAAAGCAGTTGATAATTGTATTAACTCACCTTGTCAATTTCTTCACTCATCCCCTTCATTTCATATCCCTCTATCCTTTGGGATAGGATGAGAAGTGCCAATTCATCATTCTTAAAATGTAGGTGGTCATTGATGCTCATAAGAAACTGTCTGACACTGTTTAACTAAAAAAAAGAAATATTTATTTAAATGCTACATGTAGTTTATAAAAGCACTTTTTTTAGCCCTTACCATGTGGTTAAGTTTTTGCTGTGTGTGAATGTCCTCTGTAGTCTTCAGAATTGCTTTTAAAAGTAGTGGATATTTGGTAATCCTCTGATGAGGCTTTGCTTGCATGTCACCCAATCGCATTCGTCCACAGTGAGGGTGTGTCTCCACCCACTACATTTGGAAAATCAGAATGGATGTGCAAAATAAAGCAACACATTTACTTTGTAAATTATAACTATTATTTTGTTTAATTCTTAGTTTTCTAACAAACACAAATAAAAAATACACTCCCTGGATATTTTATTAAAATACACCTTGTTTCTATATTATATCAGTTCCACCTTCCATAAAAAAACATGCACTCTGTTAGACAAGTGTACCATTTCCACCTTGTAAAAATTAGTAACAGTAACGTTTTTGTTATTGCACAGTTTGTGTTAGTCATCATTTAAGATTTCATCAGGATACAGCACTGCTGTGGCTGATCCACTCATACCGCATGACGATACCTTGTAACGATGGAAACCAAAGTCTCCAATCACGGACTAGAAGGACATTTATTCATTACAAACCACAAGCAAGGCAAAAACAATTAACTGCTGCAACTCAACGCAACCCTAAAGGGTGTGGTGACACACTTCCTAATCTGGTAATCTGAGCTTCTTTGTTTATTATTTATGTACAATGTATATTTGGAAATGTATATTTTTGTGTGTGTGAATCCCACTTTGTAAACGTTTCGGCCCTCCAAAATGAGTCCACATCCCCACAGCATTGTGAATGCAAGATATCAGGATGCAGTACATCTGATAAATGCTGTAACCTATTGGTTCTATTTTTAATCCCTTTGCAATCTAATAGAAATGTATGTACAAAGGCATACACTTTAACAAGCTACACACATTTTTATCAGATAGAAGCAACAATTCTCCACATATATAACTTGTATAATTTAATTTAACTTGGTACCATTTAACATTTTTTAAAACTTATACAAATGTTAGAACTGGGTGCTAATGAGGAAAAACATGAATTTGGGACATGGTGGTATCAGTTATAAACACAACCTTCATCCTATTAGTTGTAGGTAAAATGTCAGTTAAATGCCAAATTCCCAGTTATTTTAATTTGTGGTTTTAGCACACTTACTTAAAATACACAGCCCAAAAACCCTAATTACTTAAAAGCATTTATTAATATTAATACAAATATTAATTTTGATATGTGATATATTGCATTACCTGGCTGTGAGATATCAGCTCAGAATATTAGTGGATGTTTGGTAAAGAAATCCTGGACATTTGGCTTGCTTTTTTGCAGCATCCAGTGGAGTAAAATCAATCCTAGTTACTTTAATTCTTTATGTTTAATAGTAATACGCTTATTAATTTATTCACTAATTAGTTTATCTAATCATTAGTTAATCTCTCCAAGTTATGCAATAAGAAAAAGTGGCATTAAAAGCTGCAGTACCAGGACAAATATGTTGAAATAAGAGTTTGATTCCACCAGTCTCCTTGTAAATTCCATATTTCTTTCCTCTTCCCAACAATAGTCCAAATATGCAGAGAAACGCTCAAAGAACTATAAGAAACCAAAACAGTGTTAAAATAAGTAAAGCAAACAAAGGTAATTGGTTTTTTTTTATTTTTTTAAGTTTGCTTTCCAGGAAATACCTGCAAACATCCTGGTTCAAGGTTTGAAGGATCAAATGGCATCCCTGTCTGTCTAACATCCTGCAACATGGGGTACATTACTTCTTGCCAGAAGAGTCTATGGGCATGGAGGATGGATGAAAGGTTAGAGAAAAGTTGGGAAGAGGTAACCTGCAATATAAAAACAACAGAGGAAAAAGATAGTCAAGTGAAGTTGCACTAGGCTGCTGTCTTCATCACTCAGTAAAACAACTTTGATGTGCAATATCGTAAACATGATAAGTATTTGAATGTTCAAATGTGCAATATTAGATTATACTACCATCTGACACACAGTGCAAAACTCTGAATGAAGCCATTTTCCCATTAGGACAGTATGTTTGTGTTTGTGTGTGTGTGTGTAAACCTCTTGAAGCAAGCCATGGTGATGAAGATAGTCCAGAGCTCCAAGAACAAGCTGTAAAAGTCATAAGTCTCAATTAAATGTAAGTCTAAAGGCATTAAGATTTTTTTTTTGGATTACTGTTTTGTTCACTTACTAACTTTCTTACATTGTTTATGGTTGTGAGCTGATTGATGTAAATGATCTCGGTGTGTAAAAATTCCCACAGTGCCTCCTGCTGGTGCCTTTGCGTTTTTGTCATGGACTAAACAGGAATATAGGCATTATAATGAACAATAATAATAATAATAATAATAATAATAATAATAATAATAATAATAAACGATTCATTTATTATGTGTGTGAGGGGTATAAAATAAATTATTTGAAAACTTTTCAAAATACATCAATAAAATACCTTACATGTCTACTTTCATACTTTTACAGCAGAAAATTATGTATTATGTATAAGAAAATGACATGTATAAGATCATCTGTGGGTCTATGTTTGTTTTGTATGTATTTAAAACTTGCATTTCACCTTCTTGTTAAAGAGAAATGTATATTGTTTCTAATTATTCTAATATGTGATTTTTTAAAGATTTTTTTTAACTGAAATTGTCATTTGCATTGGTCATTCACCTTGTGAGAGTGCACAATATCAGTCCAGTTGTTCTCCAACATGTCTTCTTTTCCACCCTCCCCCCATCTCCAACAGAGCTCAGAGGGTGTAGGGAAGGACTCAAGGGTCTGTTTTAGCACATCCAACTGGGCCTGGTTTTCACTAGCACCCCCTGTTTCCTGTTAAAAGCGTTTGTAAAAATGTAAAAAATGTTTTTAATACATTTTAATATAAAGTTATAAATTGTTAGCTAAAAAGTGTAATCTTATAAAGAATTACCTCTGGTGTAGAAGACTTTTCAGGTCCTTGGTTGAAAAGAACTTGCATGAGAACTCTGGATTTTGTGTTGTTAGTCATTCCCTTACTTACTGTCAGGAAATCTGGATGCGACTTCTGCTTCTTTTTCTGAGCACATCGCAAATAAATTATATACACAGCCAAATATGATGAAGTACAACCATACATATAACTGTATATATATATGATTAAATTAAAATACCTGATGGCCCAGGGTGTAATATTTTTGTTTTTCTGCTGCCCTCTGAGGGCTGAGTGATGACACTGCATTTTGTGCCATTGACGCAGCCACAGCGTCACAAATATTCGCTTTAGCTACTTCTTTCTGTGAATCCTATTATATTCCTCATTATTTAAAGGAGAACGAGACAATCCGTGGTTTATCACTTTTTCTGTGGATCACCATCGTTGAACAGGGTAATGATCCTCTACCCTGCAGAAATACAAAATCAATATACTTTTTAAAATGTAACCCACATAAAAGGCCAATGCTTGTGGGAATTTAACCTTTACAGATAAATCAGTTTGATTGACATTCTATTTTTAGAAATAAGAGAAAGTTGCCCTATCCACACCCCTTTTCTTTGTGTCTATTGTAGCTTCAACTCTTTCATATAAGCTTTCAAGAATATTTTCTTTTGAATCCATTAAAATCTGTTCACATTAGTAAAAACAATATTTGCCATGTCTTGTTTACCAAATTGTAAATGTGTCTTGTAGTTGTTCTATTTTCTCCCAACTTTGTTTAGTTGCGTTAATGTTAGGAGTGATCTGATTACTATTGTTTATTTTTTATAACAAAGTTATGTTTTTACAAATCTTGCTTAGAATACAAGTAAAAAGTCTACTTTAAGCTGTTGTCAGAAACATGCAAGAATGTCATTATTTAAAAGAGCTTGCATGTTATAGCAATCTTAATTCAGAAATAAATTTGGGGCACCTTTAACTATCAGCAGTCATGCAACATGCAAAATAATTGAAACAGAGGCAAATAACAGGGAGTTTTATGCAATATTAAAGTTACATCATTGAAAACATTCAGCAGTTATTTTTAGAGGTATTAATGGAGCACTTATCAATGGCCCAGAAATTATGAGTCATAGTTTATCCCTATCAAAACCTTCAGGAAGTCAATTTCTCAAAAAACTGAAATTCATTTATATTCATATATAAATTCATATATTTTTTATCAACCATATAAAATGTGAGTCTTGAGCTCTCAAACAGCAATGGCCACACTGTTATAAAAATAGTCACATTATATTCAGAGTTTTTTGGAAACATGACAGTGACAGGTGCAAATGCCAATCTTTGTTAAGGTCTGAAGGTGCACGACTTCCAGCAGCATGGGTGACTCTCCCATGTTTAAAGGTCTTACATAAATGTGTATATTGCGATATTATAGAAACATAAGCTGTTAGCAAGATACATGCAAATGCAATAATAGTGTGACTCTGTTGACACAGTGTATTATGTGCATGGGACTAACCTGCCTGTAGTCCAGAACTCTTTTTTATTTGTATTTATATAGTTTATAAAATGTGGTACATCATGAAGAGAAGAGCAAGGCAACTGTAGCCAGTGAGAAGTGAGAAAATTAATCAGGCAAGAAAGAGCAAGGAATTCACAAGTATTTAGAATGTTTATAAAATATAAAAAGAAGATTTAAAGGGAAAATAATGTTTAAGTTGTTGTTTAAATTAGTTTGTTTAAATTAGAATGTATTAACAAATTACAAATTCAAAGTCAGCTTTTTATGGGGTTGTATAACTCACTTTAACGTTGTCTGAAATCTGGGGTCCATTTGAATCCTGTAGAAAATCCTACATACATTTGGCCATATTGTTTATCAATTTTAAAGGTAGAATCAATATGCAAAACAACAAAGCAGAATACCACCTTTAAGCAAGCCATATAACACAGATTAAAACAATTATGTGTTTAAGTCGTTACAAAACATGTAGGTGACATTTTGGAGACATGTTTAGATTGAACAAGAAATCTTTGAACTACTCTACCAAGCATAAATGTAGTCTTAGTAATGACAGGTTTTATACACTTCTTTTCTAAACACCTATGAAGCAGTCGTTCTGTTTAACCAAGTACCCTGGGGGTCATTCAGTTACATATGTAAACTGTTTCAGATTTTGATGAAGAACAATAAAAAGCAAATAATTGTCAGATATAATGATGACACACAAGCTACAGTGTTAGTTATAAAATAGAACAACCCACAAACATCTCATATTCTCTTTACGAACACAGAACTACAAATCCAATTAATAAATAATTATTC
Source organism: Corydoras sp. C115 (assembly GCA_019802505.1). NCBI lineage: Eukaryota > Metazoa > Chordata > Actinopteri > Siluriformes > Callichthyidae > Corydoras > Corydoras sp. C115. The sequence continues at coordinate 8,928,474 of JAFMOC010000002.1, forward strand.
TAAATAAATAAATAAATGGAAGATCAAAGGTTAGAGCATTCATCCACTTTTTAGTCCCTTATTTCACAATACCACACACACACATCTTTGTCCACATATATAAGTTTTTAATCTCTAACTCATAGCAATACATGTATTGTGTAACGTAGTTATATACACAAATATTCTCTTATTAAACACATTTCACGTGGACCACATTTTCCATATCAATATACAGTTTTTCAAATAAAGCCTCACATTTGTTTATGAAACACATCTTACTAATATGTATCACTTATTTCTAGAAAGTCTTGTAATGTGCAGGTACATTACATTAAGGTAATACTAGTGTATTGACTGCATTTTCTATTCAGCTTACACACACACACACACCCACACACAAACAGTAAGAACGTTTACCTGGCTTTATTTTGTAGCCATCTTGCCCATTAGTTTCCGTGTGATGGTGTACCTTACAAATTTTTCCAAATCGCTTTCCTTCTGTCTGTTCCCTTCTCTTTCTTCCTTTCTAACTAACTGGTTGAGCAGGAGAAGCTGGATTCTTCTCTGTGGTGTTCCTCATACAGATTAGGTGTGTTCTTCTGAGGTTTTGTCTGATCAGAACATGTACACTGTCATAAACAATACAACAGGCATGTGGTTATTACACAGAAGGATGCCCCTAATTATAATTTCTCCAATAAGAACACTAAAATAATTTAAAGAAAAGAATAAATATATCTAAGGTTAAAGATTGAAGGTTGGTGCAACAGAAGTCTTGATGTGGTTACCAATTAATTATTGTGCAAGGTTATAAACTCAGATGTGGAAGCTTCACATGCCAACAAGACCAGACAGACACTTTTAAGAAACAGAATAATGCTTTTAAATACAAGTTAGAGTAAAGTCTCAGGTTCTGTAAATCAGTGCTGAAAAGGCTGACTAGCAAATGCTTTAAATGTAATTTTGCCATGTAAAATAATAACAGGGTAAAATGAAACTGGTATGTGTCAACAAAATAAAGAATGTAGAGAGACAACATGCCATTTGTTAGGCACGCTTAACTACTTAATATTGCACTGAAGCATATATATATATATATATATATATATATAAGGGATAAAAAAATTGTGATTTGTAAGTACTTTAAATTTCCATATTTCACTTTTTTTGGAAAGGGTGTATAATGTATGTGCTAACATACTGATCCACAAATTAAGCTTTAGATCTGATTTCTGTTAGACTTAGAATATTTTGTTGATTATTTTTTTATAAGCTAGTATCAAAAGGTTTATATTAAAAAAAATATTAGTAGCTGAAATTTTATTTTGTGAAATTGAATACTTTTCCCCAGATCATTTTAGTTCAAACTTTTTGAGCTATTAGGGCAGCCTTTTTACAATACAACTTATGACATGGTAAAGCATTACCTCCACCTTTTGGTCACAGTATATTGCTGCATCATTTTCATTGTAGGTCCTTTACATTACGTTAAGTGTCAAATAAGAGGACAGTGTTACAGCTGACACAAAGCAAATCAAGACAAAAAAAATGTCTTATGTTATTCTGTCCACTGTAGATTAATATAGGATTTGTGCTTAGAAGCTTTATTTTAGCTAACAATACTTGTTGACCACTAGCTCTAGTCTTAGTTTTCATAGACTACAGGATGCTTAAAAGACTTTGAACTTTTTAATATTTCTAAATACTTTAGGTTTTTAAATAAGTCCCAAAAAATAAATAAAGAGAAACCAAATAAAATAAATTTGATAAAATATCTTGTTCAAATATTTATTGACGAAAATTATCAATGGGATGATTAATTAAAAACTAAACACTAAAATATTACAAAACCAGATGCAACTATTTAATTTAAAGGTTAGATTTATATGAAACATTTAAATACTGGTTAACAATTTAATAAACTATCCTGAGGCAGGAAGTTGTTCCCAAATTTTCACAAATCTCTACTTCAAAAAATAATGCAGGAAGACTTTCCAATGATTCATACCCCTTACTCACTCTCCTAACTTTGACATAAAAATGTGGTGCATTAAAGGTGTATCTTTATTTTGGACAAATCTAAAACAGTCTAGTAAGATCTCATCACTAAAAGCATTCAGCAAGAAACAATGCAGGGAAGAGAACCTTTTACATGTAACTGCATTTGACAAAAGCAGATACCCTAAAATAATGATCCCACATTTTTTACTTCTCTTTATTTTTGAAAGCAAGTAGAAAATATACATAAAAAACATTAATCAATATTGTCGCTTTAAATAGTTTAACTAAAACAAGAACCTTCAGTCTGTTGCACAGATTTGATAATCAAGAAAAAGGCTCTGCTAAGAATAATTTGTAACTTCCTTTAAAAAAAAACCTTTGGCATTAGTGTTCTTTTTGTTGTAATACATTACATTCAAACAAAATAGTTGATTTTTTAGGTCAAACTTCATTAAAGTGTTGGGGTAAAAAAATGAAAAAATTAAAAGCCCTCCTTGTAATACCATAAAAAAAATAACCAATAAACATTTCTGTGATTCTGGATTAAATGTCACACACACAAATAGAATACATATATATATATATATATATATATATATATATATATATATATATATATATATATATATATATATATATATATATATATATATATATATATATAATAAGAAAATAGAGTGCAATCATGATGCAGTTTCCAACAAATTTTCTTTTTCAAGAGTATAAGAGAAATAAGAATATTGTTTGAGAAACAGAAGCTGATTTCCACTTGATTATGTTTACTTGTCTTGTTCAGAAAATTTACTGCATAAAATCACAATACAAGCCATAAAAAAGAAAGCAAAATGAAATTCAGATTTTATAAGAAACTTACATTTTACATAAAACACTGGCATTTATGTTGTTAATTGTACAATCATGGAACATGTTCTGATTGTAAAAACAAAAATGCTTTAATTGTAAAGTTGGGTGGTTAATACTGTACCCACAGACACTCCAAATCACCTGACAGTTTGCAGTGTTTACAATAACTTGATGGTTCCCACTATGATGTTAAAAACCAACACTGAAAGTACTTTAAAGGTTTTAAAATGTAGGGTTCTCTCACTTGTAAGTCGCTTTGTATAAAAACACATGCTAAATAACTAAATGCAAATGCAGGGTGCAAAATTTGATACAGAAACCACTTTCAAAGCATTAGTGTGTGCCTCTGTGCTTTGCAAGTCAACAGTATCATAAAACAGAAAAGAGAAATTATCCACTGTTTTTGAATAGATTCAAAACATTTGATAATAATTTACATCAATAATTTTAAATCAGTTCAACAAATGAGCTAAACCAGTAATTCCACAATAGAGCCAAAACATCTGCGCTTTACTCTGACTGTGTGTACAGTATAAACAAGGAAAAAAAGTTCTTTTGAATAATGCTATATTTTGTTCAACCTTGCTTGAAAAATAGATGAATGTGTTTGGTGTAATATCCTTATTAGTCCTTTCATGTCATTATGTTTAGGTTTCAGTGCAGTATGCCTCTTGTATGCATTCTACACAAGCCATCAGATTCATATCATTTAGTCTGTCCACACATTCTTGCAGGAGTGAACGTGGCAGAACACTATTCCCTCCATTGTTGCTATTGTTAATCCAAACCTTCATCATCTGATATTGGGCATCTGCAAAGGCTCGATTATCTCGCTCCGCCCTATCGATGTCCTGCTCAGAGACATTTAGACGACGCACGAGCTCCTTAAAGCGATTGACCGGGATTTGGTTCAACACAAAGTAAATAAATTCATGAACTACAAAATATATAAAAAAAGAAGAAAATTAGTATATAATTTTACAGTATCAAATCAACAAATTACAAATTATAATTTTACAGTATAAAAGCAATTAATACATAAATCACAAAAATCGTATTTCTACTGGTACAATTGGTAAATTAAAATATACATTTTTTAATTCGCAAACTGCTTATTCTGATCAAAAAAGTAGAGACCATTCCATCATGAATCAGTATCTTCACTCCAATTCTAAGTATGTTTACGGACTGTGTCAGGATACCAGAACTTATTGGGAAAATCCATGCAAAAATGCTAACTCTATTCAGGAAGAAACTTGTCTGAATATTTAGCACTGGACCTTTTAGCTAAAAATTGTGCCTGATTATATATTTCCACAATGATTAGGTTAAACCTTGAAATCAAAAATTTTACAAATACACCAAATGAAAAAAAAAATGCATGGTACTATACTACATTATATATGAAGGCTGGAATGAAAATGAATGGCATTTGGCAAACAAACAAACACATTTTTATCTAAAGGTATTTATTTGTAGTTTAACATACCTTTGATTTCTTTGGGGACACAATCTGGCAACACTGAACTCTGGTAGTGCTGCTCATTTGATAAAGGAATATCCTCATTTTCTTCGATGATACCAGGACATGAGTTTGTTGGAAACTGTAGACAAACAGAAAACATAATTACAAATATAAAAGCTTGAGTCCTAAGCACAGGTTACAACACAGAGGTTAACATATTGACTAAATGTTAGGTTAAAACACCTTCTATTAGGAATATATTCATATATGACATCAGTATAAATTAAATAGTTTTAGCTGTAACTGAAGTGTTAAAAGTTTGTTAACCTCATCAAATTTCTGCAGAATGATAACTTAAAACTTAATTTAATAAAACCAAAAACCAAAAGTATATAACGAGAACCAAATTTAAAAAATGAACCAAAATAATTACCCTTGGTCAACTTTTTTGATCAAAAGCAAACCAATTTGCTGGTTCTGCAAGGTTTTTGTGCAAAAAAAAAAAAAAAAAAAAAAAAAAAAAAACTGCATAATGAAATTGGTGTGCCACCATTCCTGCAGAATTCTGCACATTTTAATGACAACTTAAGACCTTGGGTGGCTGCTCTAAAGATTCTAAGAATGCAAAGTTTTAAAAGAAGATTTAAAATGGTTCAGAAATTTATTTTGTACTGCTAATTTGTAATGATTTACAAATAACTGACTAAACTGATTAACTTAACCAACACCAGTTTAGAAACTAAAATAAATAAATAGCTGAGGGTGAATAACAACCATGGCAAATAAATTGTGCACATTTAATCTATTAGTAAGATAAACCTAATTATTAAACATTTAACATTATTTATACACACATTTGTATGTAAATGTGTGTATGTCTTACATTAAAAAATATTTCAAATGTAACAGGCATCTTATGAAGTAGCACAGTAGCTCAGTGGACAGATCTCCTGCTTGGGTTTAATGTGGTTGATACAATAAGGGTTAAAAGCTGTGTTACGATTCCACATGTGAGTACTTATTTACCCAAAAATGTGTGTTTGCACTATACTACCTTTTTCAATATTTTGCCAGGTTCAGGTGATTCTGGTGATTGACTGGACCTTGGCCGTGACCTCTTTCTTAACACACTGACTCCCTTGAACAAAGCCACTCCACCAATCAAACCGAACATCAAAAAGAGTGCACCAATTAGAGGTAATCCAATAACTAAAAAAAGACAAAAAGACAATGGTTTATAAAGTAATTATGTAAATATGCATTAGATATGTAATTGTAAAATAAGGGGTAAATAGTTGTCTGGAACTATCTGTAGTGACTCAGCATTAGAGTCATTATCTTTGTACCATACTGCACTGATGAAGGGAGGTTTCCTGATTATTCATCTCTGTCTGTCTGTAGTAATTAGGCATGTAGTACTCATGAGTCATACACACTTTAGGTTTGTACATATTTAATCCAATGCTTTGCCAATGTCTAGATCTATAACAGTAATTTGATGTCTTTCTGCTTATCCCATTTATTTAAATATGAACATAGAACTACATAAACATAAGGATAAAGGTGTTTATCAAACCTTTAGGAGCCTGGTTAGATGTGCCTAGGATTAGGGGAGTGTGCTGATGGTTTGACACTTGTGAGAACACTCAGCACTGCAACTGAAAGTCAAACATTAGTAAACAATCATCATTTGTATTAGAGTCTTTCTAGGTTTACTTGCAATCATGTTTTCACATTGATTACAGGGTGTTCTGCATAATTCTTGGAATGATCTCTTTCATGCAAAGTGTGGGTACAGTCAAAGTTCATTCATGTGTTCTCTGGTATGTTATCTTTACACTTGGGTTTACCCCAGAATTGGTATTGTTTCACTTCCCAAAACTTCACCTCAAATAACGAATGACAGCAAAATATTGTTTTCTAATCAACTTCACCCAAGCTTTAATGATCATAACTAAACTGTTCCTACTGACTTGTATTTACCACAAACTCTGCAGCAAAATGTAATTAGATTACATACATACATACACACATTTTATACATAAACACATACATACACACATTTTTACACACACACAAACGCTAGCAAAAATGTTTACATTCTTACATCACATTTTAAAAGTATGAAATAGCATAAAACACTTATGATGAGATAGCAAAATTAATGACCATGCAAACTTCAAACAAATACAAGCACCTTTTCTCAAGAAAAGCAAACTTAGGACCTTCTTGTTGCATGCTTCAAAACATTCAGCTCTGATAACTTACTTTGGTGGATTATATAATATATAAATATACTTAAATAGGCATAACTGATATACCAGGATAACAAGAATTACTGTATGAATAGTTCTAATTAACACTTTAGGATAAATCTTGAGCAACAAAATACTCACTTTATGCACCGTTCACAGCTTTTTTTATTTATACGGTAATGCTCATCTTTGCATTCACACTGTGTGTTTTGTTGTTCTCCACCTATTCAAAACATAATATTCAGATCTGATATCTGATTTTAATATAAAACCTTAAGGTACACATATAACAAAAAACAAATGTGCTTGCATCTGTACCCATTACACATTAAAAAAAATATATATACACACACACATATATATATATATATATATATATATATATATATATATATATATATATATATATATATATATATATATATATATATATATATTTCATTCATTCATTATCTTCCGCTTTATCCTATATTAGGGTTGCGGTGGGGTTCCCCATGCCCATACAGGGGAGAACGTTTCAGGCGCTGGGCAGATACACCCAGGACAGGGCACCAATGTATCGCTGGGTACACACTCACTCACACAGACATGCACGCATACACACTCTATATGGGGCAATTTGGAGAACTCAATTGACTTGATCCATGTTTTTGGACTGTGGGAGGAAACCGGAGAACCTGGAGGAAACTCAAGCAGACACGGGGAGAACATGGAAACTCCATCCAGATGGGGATTCGAACCGGGAATCCCTAGTGCTGAGAGGCGAGCGTGCTAACTAAGCCACCGTGCCGCATGCCTCTTGCTAGTAACAATCACGTACAACCTAATCAAGGGTTTCATTTGCTTGGTTAACAGTGATGGAATTTTAAGCCCAATTAATAGTGTTCCTGACAGTGGCATTAAAAAAACCCCACCGTCATAGCATTTTTTCTATAATTATTTGTGGGCTACATTATTAGCATAATTTTTTGTGTCTATTTTTCACTACATATCAAAGATTATCAAACAATTGGGCGATTTTAACACTGACAAACAAAATTTGATTAAAATATCATGCTAACCACTAATGAGAGACTAATGATTAAAAAGTGATTAAAATGAATGAATAAATAAATAAATAAATAAAAATGACTTACACTTTTTGATGAGTCTTTCTCCACTTCCACAAATTTTACAGGGTTGACAAGCCCATGTGATTTGATCTATGTACGTCATGTAATATCCATCTTTACATTCACACTGTGCATCTTGGTCATGAGTACAATTTGTTTTTGTAAATGCAACTAAAAGATTGATTTAATAAGACAAAAAGAAACGTCATCTTTAAAGGGATTAGATACCTAGCAAACAAAAAAACAGCCAAAGAGTAAGTGTAAATATTAAAATATTATATTTACATGACTTTCTGCATGATTTACACGTAAAGCAATTCTTATGGTAGTTCATCGCATCTTGAAATGTTCCAGGGCCACACTTCTCACACTCCGAGCGCTGGCCCACTGCCACGCACTCCTTAACCAATTTAAATCCTATTCACAGAGACACAAAGAAATAATTAGGATTCCTGAAAGAAGGGCATGGTGATTAGCATTTTGCATGAAGATTTGTTTTGTTACCTGAAGAATGAGAGGGAGATTTTTAACTGAGGCATTTTATTACATTAAATTTTAGATTCACAATAATTATTTATCTGCTAAAGTAAACAATTATGGCTTTATTTGAGAAAAAGGAATTTTTTTTGTGAATGTGAATTTTGTGAATGTGAAAATGAATGTTATAGTAGCATATTTTATTTAAGTTTTTGTTAAAAATATATAGTATATAGCAAACATGGTATATTTCAGCTTTAAGTAGTCTATAGAAGGATGTCATTAATAGTTGTTTTATAGTAAAAGCATATCTGCACTAGAAATCATACACCATGTAAAGTACAGTGATTTTTTGACATATGACAATGATAATGCCATGGGTTACATTATAAATATTTTTAAGGAGATGCATGAAGATCTTTTGCTTCTCCTTGCAGTATTAGTCATTTAGGCAAGTGTGCAACTTACAATGCGCTTTCAACAATGAGCTGCAGTGAACATCATGTTAAAATATGTCATTAAATCATATACAACATATATATTTTTAATTGTTCACGTCATGTGCAGCAAGATGGCTTAGTGGTTAGCATGTTTGCTTCTCAGAGTTGGGAAAGCAGGTTCAAATCCATATCTGGGTGGAGTTTCCATGTTCTCCCCATGTCCGCGTGGATTTTCTCTGGGTTCTCAACTTTCTTCCCACATTATAAAAACATGGATTTAAGACAAATGGAATGCTCTAAATTGCCCCATATAGAGTGTGTTTGCCCCCCGTGACGTGGAAAATTGTGAACGAATGAATAAATTAATTAATTTGTACTTAAGCTTCTTTCTTTGTTGTTCAGTCAAACAAAAGACCTGTCTTGCCTTGTATAATAAAGTAAGTAATTGTGTATTATACAAGACTAGATTGTCAGCAAGATAAAGGTTCTAGAGCTCCAAAAACTGGGCTATACTAATCACTAGCTTTAATCACCAGAAATGTGAATGTCACTGTAGGTTTAGGTCCAGAAAGTAATGGTTTTTCATAGTTTTAGAAGTTGCTATGGATGTGTTATTAGAGTTGCAGACAACTGTTAATGCAAATTCCCTGAAAGCTTCTAAGCTTGTAATGAAATGCTGGTCAGTGGTTGTGGTTTTACCAATTAGGTTTGTTTGAGTTTAATTTATTAATAAAGTAGGTGTCTATTTTCTCTTACTGAGGAGTCACATGTCTCCCATACAGTTTTTTTTTTTTTGTGTGGTAAACCGGGGCCAGAGACACTGCTATAGGAGGGTGTTATTGAGGAATTGTAAAAGGGGGATAACATTTAAAATTTGTGCAAGGATTCTAGGTTGAACTAAGAACATAAGGGCTTTGGAGAATGAGTATTCAAACAGAGTTGTGTATAGGAGGTAAACTAGGAAGATGAGCATAATATTCTGAAGGTTTTTCAGTCTGGTTTTAAATCCCTACATAGTACAGAGTCTGCATTTTTAAGGGTTTTTAATGATGTCCTCCTGGCAAATGACTCTGGGGATCACGTAATTCTTGTGCTGTTAGATCCATCTGCTACCTTCGACACAGTGGACCACAACATTTTAATTTCCAGGTTATAGCACTTAGTGGGCATTAGCGGTGGGGCTTTGGAATGCTTTAGGACCCATCTCATAGATAGTACCTTGTGCGTAAATTTTGCTGGTTCGAAATCCTCATCAGCTCCCCTATCATTTGGGGTTCCACAAGGCTCTATCTTAGGACCTCTCCTTTTCACACTCTATTTGTTTCCACTGGGTTACATTTCAAGAAAACATGGCATCTCCATTGTTATGCGGATGACACCCAGATATATGTCCCACTGAAAAAGAAAGATGCCTTCTCCACTAAACCTCTTCTTCGATGTCTGGAGGATATTAAACTTTTTAAATTTTAATGAAAACAAAATAGAAGTGATGGTGTTTGTTCCCAGTGGTTGCTGTGGAGCCCCACCTGTCTTGGGTCTGCTCACACAGTATGTGAAGTCAACTGTTTCTAACTTGGGTTTTAAAATGCAGTGATTTTAAACTGGATTGTCAGATAGGTGTAGTAGAAGGCAAGTGGCGAAGGTGAAATCTATTTTAGCACAGCAGCATTTTGGAACAGTAATCCACGCCTTCATTTAATCTCGGCTGGATAACTGCGGAAAGCTGCTGCCCAACTTCTAACAACATTGCGTAAGAGGGAGGAAAACATAACTCCCATCCTGGCTTCTCTCCACTGGATGTCTGTGCATTTTAGAGTTCATTTTAAGATTCTTTTATTCGTTTTTAAATCTTTAAATGGACTCGCCCCACCCTACAGCCCCGCACGGTGCCTCAGGTCAGCTGATCAGCTCAGAGGGGACCAAGCCTTTTCGATTGCGGCTCCTAAGCTTTGGAACAACCTACCACTAGATATTAGACAGACCTCTTCACTGTCCACTTTTAAATCTAGTCTTAAAACAATTTTTAATCTCTGACTTTTAACAGACCATGATTTAAGATTGCTTTTAATATCCTTTTTAGTATTTACTTGATATATTGTTTTATTGCTTATATTGTATTATTGTTTTATATAATTTTAAGTTTCAACACTGTGCAGGACTTTGTTGCAGTATCTGTTATTTTTAAAGAGCTTTATAAATAAAATTGTGTTGAGCTGAGTAGGAAGTGGGAGGAGTTTTTAAATCAATTCCTCTTCCAAGCTTCACTTATTTCATAACTTTGTGTGCAGACTGTTTGCTTGCTTCCTCTATCTTGTCACTGGTTACATTTCCTCAAAGTATGAAGATAATGGCTGACAGTTTTGCAGACATGTCACAGTAGCAAGCATAATTAAGCATGAGTAAAAAATGTACCTGGTGAGCACCTATCACAGCAAAATCCAGCTTTACCCAGATATTCATTATCTTTACATGATGGTTGGTGGGTGTAGTTTCTCTCCACAATACTATGAATTGGACTTATAAGAATCTAGCAAAAAACAAACATCAAATGAGGCCTTGTACATATACTTACATCATCAGATGTAAGGCTGAAATATAGCAAAAGTGTTCATTATAGCCTGAGAGATCATCTTTAATAATAAAATGATAACTTTAAAAAATGGTGGAACCAAAAAAAGTAATCTGACTATTTTTGTAAAAGACTTGACCACTAACTGGATGGTTTAAGCTATACTGAGAAATGGTAGTATTGTGCCATTATGAAGTCAGTGAAAACAGGAACAATCTTTAAATGTCAAGTTAAAAATCCTAGGGAACTATCACAACACAACTCTCTTTATGAAACTCTTTTTTTGCACTTCTTACCAATAGTAACAATACACAGGGCATAAATGTGATCTCCCATATGTCTCTGTGGTGCCCAGTTTCCATCATGCCATGCACTGATTTTCACTCCATTACTCTGGGAATAAGAGAAAAGGACGAGGGGCTTTTTAAAGAACACATTTAAAACAAAAAAACACCTTTATTGTGATTAAGGTAAAGACAATTAGAAGAGCTGTTTAAACATATTAGGTACAGTTTTGGTGCCCATCTAGTTGTCAGCGCCACCCAGGCCAGCGTATGAAAATATTTCAGAGGAAAAGGGGCACAGTAGTCAATCTTATAATTTACAAACCCGCAGCAAAAAAAAACACGTGACAATAACTTATTTCGCCCCTGACGTTATAAGCGAACCGCTAACATTATAAATGTCGACAGTTTTTTTTCCACCTTTTAACTTTCTATATCGGTTTACCGCCCACATCATTGATACTAATCTAGTTTCCGTCGCTGGGCTGAGGCTTGCATATGGGACAAGTGAGTTCACCTTTACCCAAACATTTACCTGCTCTTTAGGGCTCCACACCACATCAACACTCCGCCATGGTAACCAGGTCTCAAGTTCTGAAAGATGGAAAATGGTATTTTTAATCTTAAACGAAAGAACCTCGATCCATTAATCCATTTCCTCTAGTGTTTGTTAAAAACGAAAGGCAGTCCTTAACCAGAAACAGTGTACGTCATAGCTACCCCTCCCGAGTAGACTGAAACGCCTTTATAAAGCGCATGCGCCAAACACGCAAACGAGGCTAATCATTAACTATTTAATAGATTTGGTCAAATTACAAACGTAGCTCCCTTAAATCTTTACATTCAATATTTTTTTATATTTGTCTTTGTAACGAAGGAGAAAGTTGTTTGCAAACAATTAAATAAATAACTTACTAAATATGCGGTGGCAGAGTGGTTAGCACGTTTGCCTCTCAGTGCTAGGGATTCCCGGTGCGAATCCCCATCTGGGTGGAGTTTCCATGTTCTCCCCGTGTCTGCGTGGGTTTCCTCCGGGTTCTCCGGTTTCCTCCCACAGTCCAAAAATATCGATCAAGTCAATTGAATTCTCAAAATTGCCCCATATAGAGTTTGTGTGAGTGAGTGTGTGCCCAGCGATGGATTGGCGCCCTGTCCTGGGTCTATCTCTCCAGCGCCCGAGATGTTCTCCCCTGGATGGGCATGGGGAACCCCACTGCGACCCTAATAAAGGATAAAGCTGGTTGATAATGAATGAAGGAACTTACTAAATATGTTTCTTGCAATTTGATTTAGTACTTCAAAATCACATACAATTAGCAGCATCTTAAATATAATATCGACAACAAACTAAGCGTGTAAAATTCATTCATTCATTATCTCCCGCTTTATCCTCTATTAGGGTCGCGGTGGGGTTCCCCATGCCCATCCAGGGGAGAACGTCTCGGGCGCTGGGCAGATACACCCAGGACAGGGCGCCAATCCATCGCTGGGTACACACTCACACACTCAAACACACTCTATATTGGGCAATTTAGAGAACTCAATTAACTTGATCCATGTTTTTGGACTGTGGGAGGAAACCGGAGAACCCGGAGGAAACCCACACGGACACGGGGAGAACATGGAAACTCCACCCAGATGGGGATTCGAACCGGGAATCCCTAGCGCTGAGAGGCGAACGTGCTAACCACTAAGCCACCGTGCCGCCCAGCGTGTAAAATAACCTACTAAATATGTTTCTTGTGACTTGATTTATTACTTAAGATCACATACAATATTGCAATGCACTTTATATAATACCAATGATAACTTGAAAAATCTTAAAGGCCTTAAAAACTTAAACTTAAACTGCCTTAAAAAAGCAAACATAAAAAGCAAAAAGATGTCAGTTTTCGTCCACAGTACGTATTGTCATGCTTGTTTCTTAAAGATGTAAAAATGTACCAAGTATCTACTCTGATGCATGTCAATGATTTAAGGCATAAGCACATCAGCTAAGGATCTACCTTTTGTTTTTGTTCTTTTTAAAAAAAAAAACATGTTTAGATGTACTTTTGTCAGAGAGCAATTGATGATTCAGAATATCTGTTGTATGTGCACACAGAACACCATGCTCAGCACTCATTCATTCATTCATTCATTCATTATCTTCCACTTTATCCTATATTAGGGTCACGGTGGGGTTCCCCATGCCCATCCAGGGGAGAAAGCTTTGGGCGCTGGGCAGATACACCCAGGACAGGGCGCCAATCCATCGCTGGGCACACACTCACTCACACAGACACGCACACATACACACTCTATATGGGGCAATTTGGAGAACTCAATTGACTTGATCCATGTTTTTGGACTGTGGGAGGAAACCGGAGAACCCGGAGGAAACCCACGCAGACACGGGGAGAACATGGAAACTCCACCCAGATGGGGATTCGAACCGGGAATCCCTAGTGCTGAGAGGCGAACGTGCTAACCACTAAGCCACCATGCCGCATCCATGCTCAGCACTGATGTGGAAACCTTTTATTATAGGTGATTAATTAAACAGGCCAGGAACTGTTTAATTGCTTTGTCTGATCAGCCCTCACTGTAGAAAATACAAAAAAAATCTTATTTATAATGCTGAATGCATGTGATTTTATGCAACATACAAGTTTACACAAACATACATCTACATTTATTTGATGAAATTCCAAAGAACAACTAGAACAACAACAAAGTACAACTTCTTAAGCTCCATTGCTACCAAATTCCATTGCACATACACTAAGAATTAGTGGCCATGCTCAAGGGGCCTATAAAGTGGCAATTCAGTAATGATGAGACTTAAACCCTCATTGCATTTATCAAGACTGCTGCATATATAGGTTGCCATTGCTTGAATGATGTAAATAAAAGTACAGCAAATGATATGCTGTTGTTTTACAGCAGACCTAAGAAAAGAATACATCACTACCTCTCTATTATGATTAAGGGCTGTGGTTTGTTTGTAGAACTCCTCTTACGGTAATTTGTTTTCTTCTTCTCTCTTCACAAATACGGTTCAAATTGTAAAGAAAAATGATGAAAGCTGATTCATAGACATGAACCTGGAAGCCTGTTTGGTCACAGAAGCGGTAATCAGTCAGGGGCCTTTTCTCTCAATGCGGTTTGATTTCTAAAGTTCAGAGACCCTGACACATTTTGCTCTTCAAAAATTAGTTGCTCAGACAGAGTCTGTGTAATGATAAAATATATTTATTTTGACATCTCTAAAGGACATTCAGACACAGTTTTAATTAAATGTATAGTTTATTTGTGCACTATGTGTTATGCAGTGTTTAGATGGTTTTTTTGTTGTTTTGTTTTGTTTTAGTATAAATGAAAGGTAAATGAAATGGACACTGGGAGAGAGAATAATAAAAATATGAGGGGGTGATTATTTTGGAAAATAAAAGGGTTGAAAACTGTAAGAAAATGGCATAATTTACCTAACGGAAAAAATGAAGGAGGAAATTAAATACTGTTGCGCTAGGTGGTCTCTCTCAATTTTATTTGAGCAGTCGTTAGATGAGTCATTCTGCGATTGACATTTTAAACTGTTTTTATGCTTTGTACACTCAGAGACTTCGGGGGGTCCGATTAACTCACATCTCTGTAAGCTTTCAAGGTAAGCCCATGTACTTTCTGCTTTACCTATTAAAAAAACTTATAATCTTATATACTGGAGATTACACTATAATTATTGTGATTGTATTATATTGTATTGTATTGTAAATTTAATCTTGTCGCAGTGAACATTTAGCTTCCGGCATTATATTCTAGGGATTTTTGCTAATGTATCTTGTAGGGTTTAGGTGTATTTCTTTTAAATACATATTTACAATTTGAGACTTTTACAATTATAGTCTCTAACTACTTACAAGTACACCAAATAACATTGCTGACTTTATTATTGGATTATATATATATATATTTTTTTTTCCATTCAGATGCAGGTCAAGTGCTACTATCTCCTTTTGGCACACTTTATTCCTTTGGTTTACCTGTTCAAATGTGATGTAGAACGTCAGTATGCATGGCCTTTGGAAAATCCCAACCGGTGCTGCAACAAATGTGAACCAGGTAAAATTATTAAAATTAAAAGTTAAAATTATTACCTTAGTGTAAATTTTGACCTGATCGCTTTTTTTTAGATTTTTTATACTGTTTTTTCAACTAAAATGAAAGGTAGTTAGCATGTTCGCCTCTCAGCACTAGGGATTCCTGGTTCGAATCCCCATCTGGGTGGAGTTTCCATGTTCTCCCTGTGTCCGTGTGGGTTTCCTCCGGGTTCTCCGGTTTCCTCCCACAGTCCAAAAACATGGATCAAGTCAATTGAGTTCTCCAAATTGCCCCATATAGAGTGTGTTTGTGTGAGTGAGTGTGTGCCCAGCGATAGATTGGCGCCCTGTCCTGGGTGTATCTGCCCAGCGCCCAAGACGTTCTGGGGAACCCCACCGCGACCCTAATAGAGGATAAAGCGGAAGATAATGAATGAATGAAAGTACAGCTTCACTTTTATTAAAGTAAAGATAATTATCTGCAGCTGGACTACCTGCTGGTCTTAGAGCTTATAATATTAAAAAAAGTACAAAGTTAACTAGGTAAAACTAGTGCTGATGGATAAGTTACAAGTAATACATCTACTGTATAAGTAGCCAAGTGCAATTCATAACTTTAACCCAAATTATACACTGAAAAGATACACCATCATGTGAAAACCCCTCTTTCAGAGTTTTTTATTTGATTTTTAGAAGGTCTTAAAATTAGGTAAACACAACCTGAAAAACAACAAATTACACAGTTTTATTTATTTCACAAAAATACTCCAAAATGCAGTAGTGTGTGAAACTATACCCTTAATGCATCCATAAGAATTAGGAAAGGCAAGTAGCGGATGTCTCAGCAAATCTATAATTATAAAAAATGCTTAGAGAGACTATAAAATCACAAGAGCTACATCTCAGACTCTACAGGCCTAAGTTGGAATGCTAGGTATGTAAGGCACTCTGTTTGGCAGAAAGCAGAAGCACAACATATCATATACAGCAGAGGATTGATTTGGGTTTATCTTGCCACCACAGGACCTAGACACCTTCACATGATTTAGTCAACCATGAACTCTTTAGTATACCAATACATTCTAAGTTAAATTAAGTAAAGGATATCTGTCCAACAGGTTGGCTAAAACTATGTCATGTACCAGGACTAAGATCCCAAGAACATCATTCAATTTACAACAGATTGGATGAATAAGAAACAAAGTAAGGTTTCTCACGGACCTATGTCCTGACCTCATCCCAATTAAGATTCTGCGGTGGTTCCATTGCATAAACAAATGCAAATATAATAACCTGAAGAACAATTGTAAAGAAACTAAAAGTCATACAGAAAGTGTTAAGACATGGTGTAATTTGTTATGTGTTATTTATCTGAAGTTGTATTTACTAAAACAGAAATCTCCTAAAGACTACATTTTTAGTCTTATTATGTAAAGTATAGGATTTAAAGAGAGTGTACTTAATATTTTATTTGCAGTAATTTGTATATTTTAATTCAAATGATATGTATCATTGATTTTATGTCATTACATTCACGCATCTATAAGGCCAGAATAAGAGTATGTTTCAAATGATTTTCACTTCGAAAATCAATGAAGTGTGTAATTTGACCACATACTGACACGTTTCCGAAAATCATGACTCTACTGACTGTAATTTTGACACCTCATCACCTATGTGTCAGAGTTGTATAATCCGAATTTTTTCAATCATTCAAATCATTCAAATGTCTTTTTTATAGGTCATTTTATGTCTAAGAGATGTGACAAAGGGTCTAAAACCACATCATGTGTAGAATGTAAACCAGGCTACTTCATGGACAGATTCAACAATGAAATGGAATGCAAAAAGTGCTCTCAGTGCACAAATGGCCGTAAGTCTATCAGACATTTCTGTCTGTACATTTTCTAGATTGTACTGAACCAATAGAAAATATTAATACTTCTTTAAAATAATCACTTTGTTGTCTTACAGCCTGCATTGAAACCCATTAAAAGCATCTATTTGCACGTTGACTAACATTTTAACAACATTTAAGTAATATGTAACAAAACAGAATTATTAGAAAAATAAACAGAATAGTGTGGTTGGTAATTTTTAGAATGTAATGTGACAAATGTGACAAAAGCTTCTAACAGAATACAATTCTGACAATACAGTTAGAAGCTGTAAAGGCATGAGAAATACTTTGCTCATCATTTCTCTGAATGTCAGATTAATCAGCTTAATCATATTAAAAGTAGAACTAAAATGTTAAATCTTGAAATGACAAACATATATGGGGGTTTTCCCTAATACAGACTTTGGTGGGTTTCAAGTAGTGGTCTCATGCTTAAACTAACAACAAAAAGCTGATTTGACTCATTTTCTAAACAGGCTTGAAATTCATACCAGTGGCAAAACAATCATATATAAGAAAGATTTTTTTTGCTTAAAATTAGGATTGAATAATGATTTAGCAATCAAAAATGACAAACATACTGTATTTTTTAAACAATATAAACATTTGTCTCATGGTTTGATTGTTGTAAGTCAAGATAAGCCACATGTTATATTTAGTTCTTAATCCATCCATCCATTATCTTACGCTTAATCCTCTACTAGGGTCACGGTGGGGTTCCCCATGCCCCTCCAGGGGAGAATGTTTAGAGCGCTGGGCAGATACACCCAGGACAGTGTGCCAATCTATTTCTGGGCACCCACATACACACACACACAAACACAAACACACTCTATATGGGGCAATTTAGAGAATTCAACTGACCATGTGGCACCAATCCATGTTTGGTCCATGTATTTGGACTGTGGGAGGAAACCCACGCAGACACGGGGAGATCATGGAAACTCCACCCAGATTGGGATTCGAACCGGGAATCCCTAGCGCTGAGAGGCAAACATGCTAACCACTAAGCCACCGTGCCACCTAGTTCTTAGTCTAATAGTCACTAATCCATTATGTCATTGTTTGCATTGTCAGTTATGGACAGGTGTTAATATTGAATCTTATCAAGTTATTAGGATATAATAATCAAACATCTTGGAACTTTGGCTTAGTTTTTTGAATTGTGGTTTATTTAATTACACAATGTTATTATAGATCTGGTGATTAAGACGAATTGCACTAAGAGAAATGACACAGTGTGTGACTGCAAACGTGGATACAAATGCAACAGTAATCTGTGTGAATTCTGTGAGAAAATCTCAAGTGCAACATCACAACCACCAGTAACTACCACAACTACTGCTACTACCTCCACCACTACTACAATTGTAACTCCTACCACCTCAACGAGAACTGCAACAGAAAAGTCAACTGCAAAAAAACTCTCTCTAGGTGAGCAACTGTACATACTCACATAAATATGAACATTCTATGCAGCCACATTTATAATTATATATACATACATTACTTTGAAAGAAGATCCTAATGCTTAGATATGCAAAACAATAAGGAAAATATCTAATTAAGTAAATTATTATTTTTTTTTAAATTAAACATTTAAACATCTACAAATACTGCATTTCTAAACCCATTCTCAAAAAAGTTTTATCTGTCTATTCATACATAGTCACTGGAAAAAGAAAGTGCATTTGAAGTTTATTTGAAGCCTATGATTTAATATGTCAAGACTTAAATAACAATTAAGTGGTCATTACCAGCTATACAAATAACATTTAAGTGCCAACAAAATCAGTTTTCATGGATTAAGTGCATTCTTTTTATAAATTTGAATTCAGTTGTTCAAAAGTATGAGTACCACAAAGGCCCAAATAACATCCATTTTGTCTAAAAACAGGAACCTCTTTCACAAAACAGAACTTTTGTGATGTATGTATGGATGGATGGATGGATGGGTTTGTGTGTATCACCAAAGCACTTCCTGTTCATTTTTGTTTTTTGGTGATGCTAAACCACATCTAGTGTTGTTGTGAATATACACTGAAACACTATTAGACATTGTTTCTATGTTTATTTTTTATTGTATTAGAGTTTTTATAAACTGTGTACTCCATTAGATAAATTAGCTATTGTGTTGATGCACAGTTTGTGTTATTGACACTCTACAGTGCTAAAAGTTTTCTTTTAAGTTTTGAATTTTTTATCTAAATTTTCTTAGTTTTCTATTCAATTTTTAAGTTTTTATATTATTTTTACATGCTAATTTAACATATTCTCTATGTTATACCTTATAAGTTAACTCAATGTAAGGAGTATGAATGACCAACGGAAGTTGTTGGTGGCTTTAATGTTCTTGACAGGTGTGTAGGTTTTACATGCCAATAATTTCTGAAAAGCTGAGGCTTTACTGGAATAGAAGTTGAAGCTCCTTGTGCACTTTGGGTTTTACACCACTCTCTCTAGCTGGTGGTGTCTTGTTTTTTTTTATCTTCTCTGTTTACTGAAAAAAAACCCAGAGAAAATCTATTAGAAACATAAAATAACAGTTCTGTCTCCCTAAATTTACCTTTCACACACAAAAAAAGTGATCACAATCATGACTGTACATATTAGATATGTTATTTAGAATCTAGATAACTAAAACTAAACTATATAAGTAGGTAAAACTCATTTAACATTTAATTTAAATAATTTTGATCTTTTGTCCTGCTGCACTTTTGACAAAGTTAAACAAACCCTATTTCCTGAAGAGTTGGTGCACTTACTAAAAATGCAATAAATCTGTACTTTTAAAAAATTTGCTTAAAACCTTAACATAAAATGCAATCAAAAATATTTTCAGTGTTTTAATTCCATCCCATCCATCCATTATCTTCCTCTTCATCCTATATTAGGGTCGCGGGGGGTTCCCCATGACCATCCAGGGGAAAATGTGGCGCTGGGCAGATATAACCAGGACAGGGCATCAATCTATCGCTGGACACGCACTCACTCACACAGACATACTCTATATGGTGCAATTTGGAGAACTCAATTCACTTGATCCATGTTTTTGGACTGTGGGAGTAATCCAGAGAACACGGAGGAAACCCACATGGATGGAAACTCCACCCAGATGGGGATTCGAACCGGGAATCCCTAGCGCTGAGAGGTGAACGTGCTAACCACTAAGCCACCGTGCTGCCCCAGTATTTTAATTATAAATTTAAAACCATGTTTCCAACATAAGCAGTCATGGGGCACCTGTGTCAGGTGCACCTCTTCATGATACACTATGTATTTTAAATGTGGTGTAGATCTGGAGGGCATAATCCTCATGCACATTTAGCAGCTGTTTCCCACCTTGGCATTTAAACACTGGGATTGCTCTTCAAAAAAAAAAAGCGTAGCCTACATTTTTAAAAACATCATTAACCTATTTGGCAAAATTTGACAAAAAAGTAACAACCTACAATCTATGTTTTCTTAAAAAGACTTTGATTAATGTTTGATGATTTAGTGACCACACTTGCTACCAGTTAACTTATAATTAAGGATCTTTCCAGACCCGTGTTACCATAATAACCATCTTAAGACTCATTTTGCTTTTGTTTGGTTTTGTTTTGACTGTGTTGAAAATGATATTGTGTGATTTTTTAGAAATAGAGTAATATTTTTAAACATTACATCTTTTGCTAATCTATGTAGATTTTGTATGTATAATGATTAACTTTTGTTCTAAGTTGTTCTAAAACTAACAAATTCACAACTGTGAAATTAGAATTCAATTAGCTATTCTCAAACCTGCTTTGTGAAACAGGCCCCAGACATATAACAAATGACAACATGTTTCAATATGTATTTATTTGTGCAAAAGTAAACCAACAATTTTTCAAAAAGTAATTATCAGCCAGACAAATGTCATAAATAGGACAATTATTCACAAAAGTTAGTTTTGCAACGATGGTTTCTGCTTTTTTTACATTATTACATTGATAAATAACTTTGCTTTAAGAGCAAAGTGAGGACATCTATTCAGCAGCATAAACGTAAAGCTAAACAACGGGTTATGTAACAGTACAGTGATGGATTTCAAGGACACCAGTAAATAACAGTCTGAACAGCTAAAGGCATATTCTAATGGCTATGCCAAAGTTCAGCCCTCATAACAACATAAGAGTGTGGGCCTACAATTCCACAAAATAAAGTAAAATACAGATAAACGCCTACATTAAAAAAAAAAAATTAAGTTAATAAAACATTTGCATTAAAGAAGACTACATTAAAATATTGCTTTTACTTTGGAGGCTACTTTATATTTTCCAATGACTTTACGTGCTTTGCATTTTATTCACATAATCTCTGTAGTTTCCTCTTTTCCACTATAACTGCAGATTTACATTGTTGACTCATACATTTTCTTCTTCTCTCCCTTTTCTTCCACTCACTATCACTTCTCTCCCAGAATCTATATGGATCTCTCTGAGTCTGTGTTGTGCGTGTGTGTGCATTCTGCTTACCTGTTTCATTCTCATCAGCAGACATTCATCTGTATTTGGATGGATCATACTGGCATCAAATGGTCAGTACAATTCACATTTAGTTCTGTTGACACAACATGTTAATATTATTGACAATGACATGATGTAATTTTACCAAAATGTATTTTTTGCAGATTGCTTTTGGATATCTAAAACCATTTCAAGAGAATCCAGTCAGTGTACCGAGGATGAGGATGTACCAATGCCAGTTCAAGAGGTGTGTGACAACACAGACTGGCCAAAAGGCGTCTGATAAAGACAGAAGGATGCAAAGAGCAAGAGGCAGGAAAAGGCACACAAGAGTGCGAATTGAGTATCATCTTTAATACAGCAGGCTCGTTACTTTGGGATGGCATGAGTGAAAGCTGCTATCCTTTTCTAATGGGTGCATTTGAAACTGATGACAGACAAAGTCATATTAAACTTGTGGTTTCTGGCTTTAGGATATATATTTTTTAAATAAATTAATTTAATTCTCCTTTAAATATATATTTTACCACAACAAATGGATTTAGTATTAGTACTTGTCTAAAAATTTGTTACAAAAAATACTACTAATATTTATTTTCTCTTTCTGAAAAATTAATGAACATGGATATTGAACATATATGTATAAATAACTACTCTCTACACCAAATCTCATTTGTGCACATACAATAGGTACAGTCCAGTTTAATGCTTAGTACTAAACACTTAAATGAAACAAGGCCTGAACCTGTTAAAATGGTCATGTTTTTAAAAAAAAAAAAAAAAAAAAAAAAAAAAAACTACCAGCAAAATCACATTTTCTTTTGGGGAAAGAATGCAGCTGTATTGTTTGTCTTGTATTTACCAAGAATTGAAATTGCTGTCACCATAGGTCATCAATCAAATTTCCCCCCATTTCTGGGGGCTTATTTTCTGGTGTTTTCATTCATATGTGTTTTTGCCTCTTTTATCTGATAAATGACATGCTAGTTATTCCTGTGGGAATTTAGTTATGTGCTACTTTTACACCAATTTACAGGTGTAGTTTCATTGGAGATAAACACTTTAGAATTCTAAAGCGAATGTCGATGGTATATAGCAAGCCGAATTTCAACTTACAACTGGTTTACAAAACAGCAGAACTAATAAATAAATAAATAAATAGTGAGTTTGGTAAGAAAATTTAAATAAATAAGTCAATTCACTGTATCATTATAAACATTATTATTATTATTATTATTATTATTATTATTATTATTATTATTCAGAATCAGAATACTTTATTAAAACCCCAAGGGTAAATTGCAGTCTTTACAAATTCCCTATTAGTTGTGTTTAGATAAACAAAAGTAGAAATAAAAGTAAAGTATTTATAAAAGTTAAAAGTAAAGTGAAAGTAAAGTGGCATGTGTACAGTATGTAATATCTATTAAATAAAAAAATAATAAAAATGAAAATATAGTGCACTGTGTGGCAGATGGTGGAATAATATAATATTGCATATTTGAATACTTATCATGATTATGTTATTGCACATTAAAGTTGTTTTACTTAGTAATGAGTTAGACTGATTATAAAGATTGCTGGCCACAGGTTAGAATGGCCTCCTTTGGTGGTCTGTGGTGCATTTAATAATTCTTGCACTGAATGTGCTCCTGTGTCTGACAAGTGTTTTGGTACAGTGAGTGGGAGCATTGTCCATGATGGCCTTCAGCTTAGACAGCACCCTCCCCTCTGACACTGCCTTCAGCAAGTCCAACTCCACACCCACAACATATCTACAGCCTTACTGATCAGTTTATTCAGTCTGTTGGCATCTGCCACCTACAACCTGCTGCCCCAGCATGGAAACGCATAAAGGATAGCACCGTCACCAAAGATTCGTAAAAGATCCTGAGCATAGTCCTGAAGCTATTAAAGGACCTCAGACATCTCAAAAAGTAGAGAAGACTTTGACCTTTCCTGTAGAGGGTTTTAGTGTTTCTAGTCCAGTCCAGTTGTCTATGTATACCCCCATATATTTTTAGTCCTTCACAGTGTCCACACTGACCCCTGTGTGCATCAATGGGGTCAGTGTGGACACTGACGCTTTTAAATGAGGTCAGTGTCCACACTGAACCCATTGATGGACACAGGGGTCACCGGTGCCTTGTTCCGCCTTAGGTCCACCACCAGCTCCTTTGTCTTTGCCATGTTGAGCTGCAGATGGTTTAGCTCGCACCATGTGCCAAAGTCCCTCACCATAGCCCTGTACTCATAGTCATCAACTTAGCTGATACATCCAACTATGCCTGAGTCATCAGAAAAATTCTGAAGGTGGCAGGTCTCAGTCTGATAGCCGAAGTCTGTGGTGTAGAGGGTAGATAGGAAGGAAGAGAGGACAGTTACCTGTGGTGCCCCGGTGATGCTGATCACTCTGTCTGACACACGGTGCTGCAGGCGCACGTACTGAGGTCTGCCGGTCAGGTGGTCAGTAATCCAGGAAAAGAGGGAGGTGTCTACCTGCAAGGCTGTTAGCTTCTCACCCATCGCTGTTAGCTTTCTCACCAGCAGGCCAGATGCTGTTGAATGCACTGGAGAAGTCAAAAAACATGATCCTTACAGTGCTGGCTGGCTTGTCCAGGTGAGCATAGACATAGTTGAGCAGGTAGATGACGGCGTCCTCAACTCCGAGGTGTGGCAGGTAGGTGAACTGGAGGGGGTCTAGAAGTGGCTGGACTATGGGCCGGAGCTGATCCAGGATGTCCCCCCATGTTGAAGACATGTTGCAGTACTCCACAAAGCTGGGTAGCACAGGTTTTAAGCATCCTGGGGGGACCACATCAAGACTTGTAACAAGACTTGTTTATGTGGAGTCTTTTCAGCTGTCTTCTCACCTGGTTAGCAATGAGGCTCACTATAGAGATTTTTGATGGAGGGGTGAAGGTGTAAGCTAGGCTATAACAGGAGGGGCAGGCAATCAAGGATTGGAGGGAGGGTGAGTGGAGTTGGCTATGGGGGACAGACAGCAGTGGATTCATGACGGGGGAGGGCAGAGCCCGCAGTGTCACATCTGTTAAAGAACAGATTTAGTTTGTTGGCCCTGTCTTCACTACCTTCAACATCTCTGCTGCTGTAATTATTATTATTAGAAAATAAAACCTATGGATATTTGTAATTCTTATAAATAAAACCAAGTCACGTGGTATGAAGTTAATTGGTATTTATTATTAATTCAATACAATACAAGAAAATGGAAAAATATATATTGCATATTAAAAGGCATGGTTGTAATCACTGAAAATGTGTAACAATGTATAGAAGACTGTAAATACCTATATAATAACCACAAAACTTTTTTTTCTGCATTTTCATAGTGGGATGTTGATTTATAAATATTTATAGTGCTAGATGCCACCATATACCTTTAATTTACCAATGTAATAAATTGATTTGATTTTATGTATTTTTAGACATGATTAATTCAAAATATTTGTTTAATAAAAATTGTATATATGGTGTGTTCAAATCTACAACATTTAATTGAAGCTAGATGCCTGTCTTTATGTTCATTTTAGCTTGTAGATTTTATAATAAGATTGTTTTTCCTTTTGTTTGAATAGTTTTGTTTAATTTTGGTGAATATGTTTTAAGTTGCCTCATACTTTTACTGCAACATGGATATCACAATGTTATACTGGGGCAGGTAAATGATTAAAGATCAATCTCAGCAAGCGTTTATTTAAACAGTAACGACGCCATAATTCAAACATTGTTTTAGGTAAGACATAAATTACATGAAGCAACTACTAGAAATGTTTTTTCTTTGTTTCCACAAAAAAGGAAGTAAATACTTCTACTTATTACTGACTTCTTAAAGTCCAGTAATGAAACATCCAAAAAAGTAGATGTTACAAATATGCACAATTCCCAAGCCCTAGACGTTGGCTGAATTGTGACACATATTTCACTTTGCCAGTCACATTCAAGCTGCAAGTTGAAATTAGGGACAGAGTGGTTGGTCACATCTTCACCAGGCTTGTCAGTTAAGCTTTATCTTAACCCAAACCTAGGGCCAATACCCTTCCAAAGAGTAAGGCACTAGGATTAATAATCCCATGGCAATTGCAAAAGACTAAAGTTTTGATCCATTACAATCCCTCTTCTTTGGAAATGTGACACTCTTTTCCTTGTTCCTGGAAAGGAAAAGAGATATAACCACTGTCTCTATTCTTTTCCTCAGTGGAGAGGGGAAGTGTTGGAGAAGTGGGACTGTGTATTTCACTCTGCTGTTGAAGAGGGTCTTCATCCTTGTCTCCTCCATTTAATCCAAACTGGTTTAGCAAACTAACAAACACAGTTCCAGCACCATATATATGAAGCGGTCCTGCAAAAAGTTGTGCATATTGAAAAAGTTAATTTGCATAAACATTTTTGCGTATGACTTTTAATTTAAGTTTGTGATCACAAGGGTCAATATGAACATAAATCAGTAAGTAAGTTTCATCCATCCAGCCATTATCTTCCGCTTTATCCTCTATTAGGGTCGCGAAGGGTTCACTATGCCCATCCAGGGGAGAACGTTTCGGGCGCTGGGCGGATGCATCCAGGACAGGGCACCAATCTATCGCTGGGCACACACTCACTCACACAGACGCACTCTATATAGGGCAATTTAGATAATTCAATTGACTTTGATCCATGTTTTTGGACTGTGGGAGGAAACCGGAGAACCTGGAGGAAACCCATGTGGACACGGGGAGAACATGGAAACCTAGTGAGAGGAAAACTTACTAACCACTAAGCCACCAGTAAGTTCATTTTTTAAATATAAATACATTTTTCTGTGCAGCATTGTTGGAAAGAAATGTTTTTACTGTCAAGAGACTGCCATTTAAAAACAGTTACAAACTGGTGCAAAAAATAAAAACTTGGCCTTATTAAATCAAACATCAATGCAAACCTCACAAACCATGAAATGAGCTATGATCAATATTAATACCAATTCAAAAGACAGTTTTGATATAGATATGGCTATAGTTTAATATAGCTCAGTGTTTAGTTTTGACCATTTAGTCTATACACTTGACCAAGTACTATTACTTATGTTAAGACTTACCTAGATTTCCAGGAATTTTTTTTTCTGTGCTAGTTGGTTGATGAGAAGGACACTCTGGGATTGCACTGGTAGATGCATTAGAGTCTTGAGGCATGTCGTTGTTATGGATCTGTCTTATGGACGTTGGTACATTAAACGATGCAATATTGCTGCCCTCCTGTTTAACAATAAATAAGTAACACAATTAAATGTTAAAAGATTAATAGAAATGTTGAAACTTTAAAAACAAACAATAATGCTATTCATAATACAAATCTGAATGTCTATTAAATAAACATTTTAATTGTTATAAATGCTGGGCCTGTTCCTTTTTATTTATAAACATATTATATATATATATATATATATATATATATATATATATATATATATATATATATATATATATATATATATATATATATATATATATATATATATATATATATATATATATTACTTGCCTGAAACTCGTTTACTTTACCTGTTCTTTATAAACTATATAAGTAATTATTTATTATACCTGAAATTAGGGCTACACAATGCTCAATACACAATGCTCCTTGTGATCGGATACAGATCAACCGTCACAACAACAATGTGCTGCCTGCATATAAGGATTCTGTGCACACGTTTGTTTCATTAATGATATAATTCAATACATGTTGCGTTAACTGGTTTTCATTCACTTGCGTTATTCCTATGGTTTAAAAGAGATCCCATTATGCCAAACACAACAGTGATTGTAGCGAGCGCTTCGGTTTAACTTTAAATCACTTTCATTTTAAAACTATCATTACAACGCTGTTAATTAGTTCCAATAACCGCACATCTCAACATTTGCAGGCAACCATTTTATTAACATTTTATTAATCAATTAACAAAATGCAGTGAATGAACAGAAAAGAAATGTAAATCAAATCAATTTGAGGTGTGACCACCCTTTGCCTTCAAAACAGCATCAATTCTTCTAGGTACACTTGCACACAGTTTTTGAAGGAAGGTAGGTTGTTCCAAACATCTTGGAGAACTAACCACAGATATAGGCTTTGTAGGCTTTCTCAAATCCTTCTGTCTCTTTATGTAATCCCAGACAGACTCGATGATGTTGAATTCTTCTTCTTCTTTACACTAAAGATATTTCTTAATGACATTGGCTGTATGCTCGGGGTCATTGTCCTGCTGCAGAATAAATTTTGGACCAATCATATGCCTCCCTCATCGTATTGCATGATGGATAAGTATCTGCCTGTATTTCCCAGCATTGAGGATACCATTAATCCTGACCAAATCTCCAACTCTATTTGCAGAAATGCAGCCCCAAACTTGCAAGGAACCTCCACCATGTTTCTTGCCTGTATACACTCATTATTATACCACTCTCCAGGCCTTCAGAGAACAAACTGTCTTCTGCTACAGCCAAATATTTCAAAGTTTGATTCATCAGTCCAGAGCACCTGTTGCCATTTTCCTGGACCCCCGATCCTATGTTTTCCTGCATAGTTGAGTCGCTTTTTACATGTTGGAGGAATGACTTTTTGACTGCAACTCTTCAATGAAGACCATTTCTGGCTCGACTTCTCCGAACAGTAGATGGGTGTAACAGGGTCCCACTGGTTTCTGCCAGTTCTGAGGTGATGGCATGGCTGGACATCCTTCGTAAATCGTATACAATCCTCAATGTTGCCCATTTCTTTGTGCTTCTGCAAAAAGTGCTTGAACAAGGGAATGGGAATTCTTTGTCTGGGAGAAACCTTGCTGATGCAGAAGAACTCGCTTATGTCTTGTTGCTATGCTCAGTCTTGCCATGGTGTATGACCTGTGACACAAAACTGTTTTTTTGTTTGGCTGTTCCTCATCTAGTTTTAAGCTTCCTGCACAGCTGTATTTGTTTCACTTAATGACTGGGTTTTAACCTTGAAACCTTTAACCTTAACCTTGAAATTGATGATCAACGGATTTAACCTTGAAATTGATGATCATTAGCAACTGTTTAGTATAATTGGTTGATTCCCTGACTTCCCTGTGCAAAAGTACCTATAAGAATTGATACTGGTTTAAAGGCAAAGGGTATTAACAACAAATATTGGTTTGATTTAGGTTTTTCTTTTTTTCGCTCACTTTGCATTTCAAAAGTTTTTGCATTTCAAAACTTTGCAAGTTTTGAAACAATTTTTACTTTATGAACAACCTATACATCAGATAGCGATATTCATATTAAGTTGATGTGGGTTTTACATTAATTGTGTCAATAAAAACAATACATATTAAGTTTGAGTCTTACCTTTTGATTGACTATTGGACACCTTTTGACCCCTGATAAATAAGGGAAATAAAGAAATATAATATATAAAATATAAACAAAGAAATTTATTTTACAATTTGATATGAATCAAAAACCGTATGTATGCTCTTACATTGTTTTAGACAATTAGTATTACGTTGTCTACAATGACAAACAATGAAGCCAAAGAAGATAAAAACACTAAACAATATGATGACAGGGATCCAGTACGGTGTGTTGTCTCCTAATGGAACAGAAAAGACAGTTTTCTAAGTGATTATATAAGATTCTGCTAAAACCATTCAATTCAATAACTTAGTTTTAAAATGCAGTTTAAAATTTTAATTCATACCTCCTTTATTTCTTGTTTCCTTACCTCCATTATTTATGGATGGAGGAGTGGTAAAGATAGTCTGTGTTGTCGGTATCGGGGTAGATTTTGGCACACACTTATCGCACTTATGTTCAGTGACATTCGAAGTACATTCAAACCCATCCATACACCAGCAGACCATGTCTGATACATTCTTACATGGCTGTACCACCTGCATGTGTAATGCTGTTTCAAGCGCGCACACACACACACACACACATACACACACACACACACACACACACACACACACACACACACACACACACACACACACACACATTACCCAATTTAACACCCAGCCTTCTATAATCCTATTGAACACAATATATTCATCCAAATAAATTTTCTTTAAAAATTCATTAAATGCAATGAAACAAGAATTTGGTTATTATTTGATCAAAATTTGATAAATTTGATGATTAAAAAATTTGCATGTTAACAACTATAACTTTCTATTGATTTACACTTTTTAACACAACGGATGAATCACTGTCTCTGAATCTGTACGGTGGCTTAATAACGTACAATAGTGCATAAGTTCTCCCATTTAGAAATCAGGGGTCTGAAATTTTCATCTTAGGTACATGTCCACTGTTGGAGACATAATTAAAAATATATTTTTTAATCATTTATTTGTGTGTTACTGCTGCGAATGAGTATTTGAACACCTGCCAATCAACAAAAATTCCGGTTCTCAAAGACCTGTTAGAATTCCTCTAAAAACTCCTCCACGCCACTTATTATTCTAAATTAGAAGCACCTGTTTGAGGTCGTTAGCTGCATAAAGACACCTGTCTACCACACACAATTAGTAAGACTCCAACTACTAGCATGGCTAAGACCAGAGACAAAATTGTTGAACTCTACAAGGCTTGAAAGGGCTGTGGGGCAATTGCCAAGCTGCTTGGTGAAAAAAGATCAACTGTTGGAGCAATTATTAGAAAATGGAAGAAGCTAAACTGGAAGAGCTGGACAATGACCTGAAGAGAGCTGGCACCACTGTTTTCAAGGTTATTGTAGGGAACACACTAAGACGTCATAGATTAAAGTCATGCATAAAATCACAGGCACGGAAGGTTCCCCTGCTTAAATCAGCACACATCCAGGCCCATCATAAGTTTGCCCATGAAAATTTGGATGCTCCAGAGGAGTACAGGGAGAAAGTTCTGTGGTCAGATGAGATCAAAATAAACTTTTTGGTCTTAATTCCATTTGTCATGAAGTATGGAGGTGAAAGCATCATGCCTTGGGGGTGTTTTTCTGCTCATGGGATAGGACGACTGCATTTTATTAAGGAGAGGATGACGGGGCCATGTATTGCGAGATTTTGGGGAACAACCTCCTCCCCTCAGTTCCAGCATTTAAGATGGGTCATGGCTGGGTCTTCCAACATGACAATGAACCAAAGCACACAACCAGGAATACCAAGGAGTGGCTCCATAAGAAGCATATCAAGGTTCTAGAGTGACCTAGCCATTCTCCAGACCTAAACCCTATAAATAAAATAAATAAAATAAATGGAGGGAGATCAAACTTCGTGTTTCTCAGTGACAGCCCAGAAACCTGGCTGATCTGGAAAAGGAATGGGCCAAAATCCCTGCTGCAAACCTGGTGAAAAACTATAGGAAACGTTTGACCTTGTAATTGCAAACAAAGGCTACTGTACCAAATATTAACATTGATTTTCACAGGTATTTAAATGCTTATTTGCAGCAGTAACACACAAATAAATTATTAAAAAATCATAAATTGTGATATCGGAATTTTTTTTAAGGTTATGTGTCTCACAATGGACATGTACCCAAGATGAAATTTTACGACCTCTCCATGATTTCTAAATGGGAGAACTTATATATATATATATATATATATATA